>LPNX010260923.1:0-10806 GCA_001517045.1 Pseudotsuga menziesii | reverse complement strand
GAAAATTGACTCAACTTCTTATTCATTTCATGTATGTGTGTGGAACCATTGGTATATGGGTGTTCCTATGGGAAATGGAGGTTCATTGAACTATAAACTAGGTTGATATTCTAATTATTGGCTCCAGAAATGGATTTAAACTTATAAGGATGACAATGAGACTATACTCTATTGTGCCATACTCTTTTTTGTTTTTAAAGATTAAACCACCATTCAAATTATTTAACTACTACGCCATAAGAAATTGAATACAATAGAAAATATACACATAATGGAACACAAACATTTACCCTAAAAGCTTATACAGGAAACACACATTCATTGAAATACCATGCATGTCATCTTCTTATATTATGCATATTACAATACTTTCCAAGCTTACTATGAAGCTCATGGACACTATGTCCTTCTATAGTTCTCCACAATATCCCTATGTCTCTCTTATTTATCAACATCTCCTCCACACTCATGCTCATATTATGTAATAGTTAATTGCTAGTGAAAAAAGTCAACCCTTTTTTTGTTGGGCATGTGTTATATTCTTTGCATGTGGGACATGCAATTAGAACATTATAGTCATTTGTCATATGCATTGGGTGTTTCACATGGCGCTAACTTAAGGGGTGTTATAGGGAGGGGGAATGTTCATACCTCCTCCCTACTCTACAAAGCGAAAAACATAAAGGGGCTATCATCCCTTGTTGTTACAAGCCAAAGGTGCAACAAAAGATTTGGGCTATTTTTTTCTTTCTGAAAATATGTAATTTAATTCTGGTTAAGGTATTAAGTGGTGTAATATGATTTGGGTTAACGGATTAGGTCTTTGGATGTTGTATAATACTTATTTACTGAATTATGAATGGTCAAGAAACATAATGAGAAAGATAGAGGTGTAGGCCTAAGTTTTGTTGGCTTTTCTAGTTAAGGGGTTCCATGACAAATCTATGTGTATTGTGTCTGTGCCATTGTGTAATATCTATTTTTATTAAGCATTTGTATGCACGATTTCACTTCATTGTAAATATCTTAATGAGAAGAACAATTCCCACCTTGGAACTTGGCAAGTATATAGCAACCCATATTCAACACCAAGCCCCAAAAAATTGTTTAAGGCTCCCAAAATGTGTGAACCGTTGATGATCAAAATTTACCAGTCACCATCTCTAATATGTCCAAAAAAATAATATCCCCATCTATAAGATCATTAACTTCACATGGTACGTATGTAGATCCATTTGGCTCATCCCTCCCTATTTTATGAGGATTTTACTTCCCATAAGTTTGATATTTGAAGGAGACGAGGAAACAATTCATTGAGTTTCTCCTTTTTGTTATGTTTTGCCTTAGTCTATAGTTGAACCTTCAATCCCACTTTCCAAATATCCTCTTGGCCCCTTGATTTCATTGCGATCTTCTTTTGCAATATTCCACCCTTTGGTAATTTTTCCTTTTGCATATAGTGCCAAATCTTTAATGGAAGGTAAGACTTGGCCCTCTTCATCCTCAATGAACATAGATGGCATGTAAAGTTTCAAGTTATTTACATTTACTAATGAGCACATAGACATATAAGGTGGAATATTGAGTTCGCAATAATTGTTTCCTATCTTCTCCAATATTTTGAAAGGCCCATATCTTAAGGCTTCAATTTTCTTCCATGGTCTTTATAAATCAGAGAAAATTTGAGACTAAATTGTTTTTTCTTTTTTTTTTACTTCAAATTTCCTTATGAAAAACTAAATTTTTTCATGTGTGATGAAGTTTACTATTCACTATGCAAAATGAAACATTGTGAAATCTCTATAATTTATTGAAATATAGATTATATATTTTGTTTATTTTATTGAAATTTAGATTATATATTTTGTTAAAATACATCGTGTCAAATTGTACTTTTTCCGGGTGCAAAAGGAAAAAATTTGGAATCTCTCTATATAAATGGTGTCCATTGGCCAAAAAAGGAAGATATAAAAGAAATTACTATGTTTATAAAAACCATAGCATAAGAAAATGTGTTTCATTGTTTCTATAAACTATGATATAGATAAATGGTTAACAATGTAATTTTTTTCATTTATGTTCAATTTTGTCCACATATTTTTTCATGGGTGTAATTATTATCATACATGATTTATATTAATATTAGCTACATTTCTATTACCTACATCACCACATGATTCCATCAATATGACCAAAAACCAAATTAATTTGAAGAGTTATAATTATCCAAAAATAATGTGTTGAAGTTATCATGTAGTTATGGATGTATATTTTGTTTTATATATATTTCACTCTATCATATAACATTTAACAATTTGTAATTTCTCTCCTTATTTTTGAAAGCACGAAAGAATGGTCATTTGAAAGCATGAAAGCACGATATAATAAAAGATTGTGATTGCCATCCTGCCATCGCTGGTGAGTCTCCATTCCCAATTCAATTCAATCCAAAGTGTACAAAAGTCTTAAAAGAAACAACTAAAAGCAATTCATAAAGGAAAAATCATAAAGAAACAAATCTTAAAAAGGAAATAGCATTAAGAAACAGCTAAGCAAATAAGAAACACGCTTGTATATGAAAATATATTTTATATATTTTTCCACCATAAAAATACAGAAGCAGAAATATGAAACTTACAAAACCTTAAAAGGGAAGAGCATAAAGTAACAGCTAAGCAAGAAGAAAAATAGAAAAGAAAATTATATATAAAAATATATATTATATATTTGTCATATCAAATTGTGTAAATAGAAATATTATGGAATCTCTATTTATTAAAATATAGATTATATATATATTTTTTAATTTATTGAAATTTAGATTTTATATTTTGTTAAAATATAGTCTATTAAATTGTGTGTTTTTACTATAAATGGAAACATTGTGGAATCTCTCTCTATATATGGTGTTCATCATCTAAAACAAGAAGATATAAAAGCAATTACTATGTTTATAAAAATCATGGTGGGAAAATGTGTTGTTTCTATAAACCGTGATAAAGATAAATGGTTAATACTGTAATTTTGTTAATTTCGTTTAATTTTGTCCACATAATTTGTCGTGGGTGTAATTATCGTTATACATAATTTCTATTATTATTAGCTACATCTATATTACTTACATTGGTAAATGTGGTTTTTTATTTTCATTGGTAATTGGGTTGTTGTTGTCATTAGCAATCATAGACTATTTCTTAGCATTATCTATGTGTGAATGTCATCACCCTAGCCTAAATTTGTCATTAATTCCATGCCAAATGCCCATGTGCATGACTTTGTATTTAACTACATCCACACCACATCCCTATGAGCATGAATTCATCATAGCATAGCTAATATTCTCAAGGATGCATGATATTTCGCAAGAAATTAGATCAACCTATAAAAATAGTGTAATACCCTAAAGATCTATTGTTTATAAAGTAATATCCTTGAATTCATTTTATATTTAAGATAGTAGTATAAGTTCATTTGCATTGTTGGTGGTCTACAATTATTTGGATGGGTACCAACTAGTGTATAGGTGATTCTAGGTCAAATATATTTGTATTGTGATTCTAGGTCAACTATCCCCTTTCTTACCTACTATAAAATTTATTGTTAATCAATGAAGTTTGGTCTAGATCTTTATCTTTCAAACTCGAGAAGACTACTAGGTTATTGACAATAGTGATTATCTAGTTACAATAAATTATTAATATTTTGGAAAACCTATGAAGTACACAATTTTGAACATTTATGAGCATTAGCACAACATTGTAGCAATTTTCCCCTATGTGCTTTCCATATTGGAAGTTGAGGCACACATATTTTGTGTCACTTCAATTGGGGTATTAATAATGTTAATCATCAATGGTTTGCAATTGAGGAGATTGTGAGGAATGTTGGGGTTAATTTGGTAGCAAATAAAACATGGGACTGAAGAAGAAGAAAAGGAGGACAAGAATTCTTTTAAATAATCATAATAAGTATAGACAACATGAAAATGAAAATGGAAATCATTAATTCCCAATTTCTATCCCATATTACCAAAAAAAATATTTTTATATAGGAAAAATGAAGATGGAAATCAATAATTTGCAAGGAAATACATGTAGAACGCCCTGTCACAAAATCCATCATTAACCAATGATTAATGACTAGCCAAAATGAAAGCGATATGTTGAAATCAATGTTTTGTAAAGATATGTGGCTAGCATTCTCTAGATATTATCAATATATAATGGTGTAGTTGAATGCTCCTTCACATAAGCACCCTAAGAATCTATCTCAAGGCCTCAACCTCCTCCACGTCTTTTAAGAAGGAGGGGAGTTTTTTATTAGATTATTGCAAATATACATCATCTTCCACAATGTTTTCATACAAGAAAATTGACTCAACTTCTTATTAATTGCATGAATGTGTGTGGAACCATTGGTTATGGGTGGTCCTGAGGGAAATGGAGGTTCACTGATCTATAAACTAGCTTGATATTCTAATGATTGGCTCCGAAAATGGATCTAAACTTACAAGGATGAAATGAGTCTATGACAAACCTATGTGTATTGTTAAGTGGTTCCATGACAAACGTATGTGTATTTTGTGTGTGCCATTGTGTAATATCTATTTTTCTTAAGAATTTGTATGCATTATTTCACTTCATTGGAAATATATTAATGAGAAGAATGTCAATTCCCACCTTGGAAGAGACAAGTATATAGCAAATTTTATTCATGTTAGTCATATATTTGACTATTTCAACGAATGGAGAAATAAATATTCTAAATAAATTTACCTTTCTGAGGAATGATTGAACCTTTGCCTTGTTCCCAGGGAGCTCGATTTTTCTAATAGCCTTGACCCTCTTGGGATCTATCTTGATGCCCTCCTGATAGATTATATTCCCAAGAAACTTTCCTTCCTTCATAGAAAAGAATGAATTTTTAGGATTCAGGGAGATGCCAAATTTCCTGCACTTTTTTAACGTTCTTAACATGTGGGTGACATGTTCTTCATCAGACTTGGACAAAATAGTGATGTCATCCAGATAGATAACCAGGATTTTATGCTTTTCATTGGTGAATGCTATGTCCATGTCCTGCTGGAACGTTACACCTGCATTCATTATCCCAAATGACATTTTAGCATACATGAAGGTGCCTCAAGGAGTGGTGAAATCCATATTCTCTTGGTCATCTAGATGAACCACAATCTGGTTATATCCGGAGAAACCATCCAACATGGGGATCCTATGAGAACCCACTACTCTATGCAAGATATGGTGCATTTCAGAATGGGGTAATGATCCTTCAAGGAAACTCTTTTCAAGTTTCTGAAGTCGATATTCTTATTTCCCCATTCTTCTTTCTAACAAGAACCATACTCACCACCCAATACGAGAATCATAGTGATACAATGATTTTGGCTTCAAATGACTTCTTGATCTCCTTCTCCACCAGGGGAAATAGCTTGGGATTCATCCTTCTAAGCTTCTATTTGAATGAAATCTCATCCTTCTTGATTGGTATGGTATTTTGGATGATGCTGGTTTCATAATCCTTGAGGTCCTTGTAACTTTAGGAAAACACATCTGAATATTCTTTCATCGACAAGATATACCTTTTTTTGGATTCAGGTGAGAGGGTCCTTGCTATTTTGATGATCTTAGGCTGCTCTTCTATCCCAATATTCACCTCCTCCACATATTCATAATTTTGGACCAATTGGGTCTCTCTTCCTACATCATACGGATCGAAGAGCTTCTCTAGAGAGACCAGACCCCTATGGATGGAATTTCCCTTTAGCTATAGAATTTCTTTACTACATAGGTTATTCCCATACCCATGCTAAACCTCAGACTCCTACAATTTAGACCCTAAAACCCTTTCCTCATCGTCTTCTTTGGTGTCATCAACAATAATGGACTCCTCTTCCCTAATCGCTTCCTTTAGATCCATTGTTTGGTTTTGAAAAGGATCTTGAGTGGGGGAAACTTCCTCCTGAAATTCGTTTTCTTTGTCAATAAGTGCTCCTTCAAAATCCGCAGCGAGAGTGAAGAACTAGTGGATTTGTTTATCATATTCAAACACTTGCCAACTCTTCACATTATCCATGCCAAGAAGGTCTGTGCCTTACTTCAATTTCATATTTCTCTATAGGATGTGTGGGGACATTGAAATATGATGCCAAGGTAGTCAGGGAATCTGCCACATAGTTCTGTACTATAGGAATCAGTTTGAAGCTGCATTCCTCAAATCCTTATATGAGGTTCTTGGTGGTATTTTGGTAGCTCCTCATCTACGAATTCCTGGCATGATATTCTCGGGTAATTTTCTTGATTACCAGTTCAGAATCTCCATGTAACACCATCCTCTTGACCTGGAGTTTCCTCAAAGACAGGATTTCCAATATCATTGCTTCATATTATGATTCATTATTTGTACAACGAAAATCAAGCTTATAGGAATACCTCAAAGCGCACATTCCAGGGGGTCTCATCCATATCCATGCCCATGCTCCTCCTCTATAGGATGACCCATCAAAATCCACGTCCCATATCCTACTTAACTCTTTTTCAGTAGGTACAAAGGAAGCATTCTAGAAATGGGAAGTATCTTCATCTCCATCCACAAAGAAAATGGCGGAACTGTCAAAACCCCAAATTTTTCAGGAAATTTTAAATTTTTTAAATAGCATAATTGTATGTTAACACAATCGTTAAATACTATTTAGTTATTGCTATTTATTTTGTAACTGTAAGATCATTACTTGGTTGGTATGTTGAGTTTTTCTTCCTTCAGTTTTCTGATTGTTCTTTGTTTGCAACAGCAAGTGGATAAACTACGTTAGACTGGGCTTACTTAGCTGTAAAGCTAACGCACACAGTTTTCCTTTATCTTACAGATTGACAGCTAAAGTTTTTGGGATTGCTGCTAACAGATCATTCTAGAGTAAAATAAATCATATGCTGTTTCAAGTGCTTTCAGTAGAGAACTAAATGCATGTTAAACAGACTATTCAGCTTCTACAGGTATAGCCTCCTTTATTTCATTTTTGATATAAAGAAAAATATGATGAGAAAGGTTTAAAGACACTAGAGATAAGAATTGTCATTTCCCGATATATCTATGAACTCTTCAGTTGAAAGGACATTCAGAGATAATGATAGCAGTTTACATATATTTTCTTTTCCAATACTGCCTATAAAATTATTGAAATTACTAGTACTAGTAACACCTATAAGAGTAAAGTTCATTAGCGAATTTAAAGGTTGACAAGAGGCTATTACAATTTTAATTGTCGCCCCTTTCTGAATGGTTATTATCACCAGTTTAATTCATGTAAATAAACAGAGTTCTTTGAATAATTATGGACATAGACATTTCTAAAGATATAATTCATGATAAAGAACTATTTCCCATGTTGCACATGGTCATTCCTTGAGAAAATAACTCATAAATAATAACACTTGACAAGTAAAAGCATGGGTTAGACTCCTTGTCAACGTTATTACGTTATGGTAATTGGTCGCAATGTATATACTGTTTAATTTATGCGACTATAATTCTACCATTAGATTTCATTAGACTTGTAATTTAAGTTCATTGATTATACTATAATCAAATGAACTAGCCTCAAGTGAGGTCCCCCAAAGCAACTTCTACACATCAATTACTGAACTAAACTTAACAAAAACAAATCATCTTTGTAGTTCATAGTTTTATTATGAGGATTAATAATATTGGCTTTAACTTTACAAAGCCATTAATCCAAGGTTAGAATGCTTCGTTGAATGTAATAATATATTACACGATGGTTAACATAACATATGGTATGGTTTATACATATTTCAATGTAATATTTGTTTTTATATAAGATCATTAACATTAGGATGTTTGACCTTATGCAGGTCAAGGTCGAAGGGTAATGATATAACGCCTTCAACATTATGATTATGTTGGCAACAGCGATGATATGGAACATTCCCGAAATGATTTTGTTGGCAAAACACAAGGATACGTAACATTAGGGATCGACCCACTTATTAGAAAAAATTTATGGGATAACGTGGTTGTCTCCTCGCCATGCATTGGGCCATATAAGTTGACTTGCCTCCCAAAACGATTCAGTCCTTCTCGCCTGCGGGCTTTGAGTCTTGCACTGCCAAACCCTAGTAGTTTTTATTTGCTGGTCGATTTGCTTGGAGATAGCCTGGTGTGTAACCGCCTTCGTTGTGCTCCTGCGTGGGCTGTGTTGGGTTACTCCTTTGTGGGATGTGTTGTAATTCTCCCTTGTGGCTCTATTGCATTCTCCTTCGTGGCTGCGTTGTATTGCTCCCTTGTGGGCTGTTATTACATTGCCCTTCGTGGCTGTACGGTGTTGTTATTTTGTGGACTCGGTCGAGGGCTGTTCGATTCTCCTGGTGAGGAAAGGGTTCCAGCACCCTCGTTCCAGTCTGCTTACTGCTGGAATATTTGCAGGTAAGCGATTACGAATTACAATGTGCATTTTATTTTAAATGTTGTTGTTATGTAACTGTTAGGGTTATTATCTGAAATATTTTCGTTGTTGGCAGGTTTGCCTTCCAATATTATCTGTCCTTCAATGGCAGACTTACCCTTCAAGATCGTAGCTGCTGCGCACAGAAGACATGGCTCGGCGCTTCCTGGTAAGCCCAGTCCTTCGATGTCCGTCTCCATGCTGTTTGTTGACAGGGTGCATAATCTTGGTTTCTCTGCTCTTCGCTTAGCTGTAGAATTCTTCCCTGCTTCACTAGGGTTTATCCCTGTGATAAGAGGGTTACGGCTCCAGGCCGAGACTGTATTTTAAGGGTTACTTGTAAAATGGTATGGCGAGGGTTGATAGTTGTAGTGCTTTGATTTCGGGTTAAACCCTAGCTCTTTAAGAGCTTAACCGGCTACGGCCGTGGATGTAAACTGTTATTTACTTGCATGTTTTGGTTTTTAAGACAGGGTTACAGGATTTAAGTCTTGTGTTATTTAAATGTGAAATGTTACAGACAGGCTTCAAGCCTTGATTTTTACAGTTCGTTATGGTTATCTTTATAGGCCTTTGGCCTTACATTTACAGTGACGGTTATTAAATGTTTTGGTAATTAATTTCCAAGTGTTTAAAATAATGAGTGCATCTGGTTTTTCTCCCTTGCTGTAATGTATAGTTCTCGAAAAGAATATGTAATGATTATTCTTTTATTAACTTAGCTGTGAGTATTTTAAATGGTTTATTTAAAATTTGTTTATGTTTAGTTTTTAATAACGCTTCAACTCCATGATGGAGCATTCTGTACTTTACACTCTAATTTCTATTTTATATATATATATTTATATTTAACTATGTCTTTATTTGTTTATTTATCTTGTGCTTTATATATATATAAGTAATATACAGAATGAAAATAAAAACAAGGTTATATTGTCCAGCTTTTATGATTCCTTTACTATAGTTATATAACTTAACTTAAGTAAAGTTTTAAATCCTAAATCTACAGTTAGGAGTTTCTGTTGCAATTTATAAATAATTAATATGATTGTAAACTTTCTCTTATAATAATCTTGTGTATATAATAAGTTCGTAAATAGCTTTATTTATCTAAACCCTATTCTAGAATCTAGAACATATTTATATACTGTCTCTTTTCTGTATGATATTATATTAAATATTTATTTATAATTAATTATCTACATATTTATTACATATATATAAACCATCATGTTTATTTCTAAATCCTAGAAACATAGTTACTTAGAAATTATTATTATTTCAAAGATATAAATAGGAGTATTATTAATATAATGTGTTATTACTGATCTTTGAATTTAAGGTCTCTTCCATTTTTGTTTAATATTTTAGTAAACTCTTAATAATTACAATAAAAGCACTTCTACATAAAAAATAAGGTCTATTCTTTTAACAGACAACTCATAAAGTATGTTGTAGTTCTGATAGCAATACTGATATGCAGAAATTCTGGTTTCTTTTATTATAATGTAAAAATACTAATCCCTACTGATAATATCTAATTCTTTAATCTGTAATGCATTTACTTTACACAGAAAAGAAATGAATGTAACTTATATTTCCAGTATACTTAGTATTTCTTTTCATGCACTGTTAATTCTTTTCCAGAGAACAGAATACAATTCAGATTTAAACGAAAACTGCAAAGAGATAGCTTAAATAAAAATGCAAAGAGATAGCTTAAATAAAAGATAATTACACAGTAAAACATTTATAATAAAAGTAAAATAAACTAGGGAGCTCAGTTTAGGAGATTTCTTCTTCTAAGCTTGAGATACCATGCTAGAGTACTACCTGATGATATCAGGTGTGGAAAAACATGGTAATACTAACAAGTTTTTACACTAACAGTTCAAGTACTAACAATTCCTTTCAGATACTTAAACAATCGTACTGTTTATCTATTTATGCACAGTAGGATATAGAGATATAAATGAAAAACCTGTTAAACTACCGTGGACAACAACAGCAATGGGAGGCCGTTCCTCCCTACCAATTCCTGGAGAGCGCTCAAACAACGAATTCTCAGGACCCCCGAGCTTGATCTGGTCTCCCTGGATTGGAACTAGGTGCAACAAGACATATACAGTCCTTCAGCTCTATATTAACTCAGAATCTTTGAGACAGTTTCCATAGCTCAACTAGCTGTACTCAGCTTCAAGTTCCTGCAAACATTCACGCACAATCACTTCCTTCTATTTTCCCTCTTCCTCAAATGAAAACTCCTGAATCCCATTCAGCTGAATGAATTCTTCCTGGAGTAAAAACTGAGCAGCCTGAGCTCTCTT
>LPNX010260881.1:160908-184712 GCA_001517045.1 Pseudotsuga menziesii | reverse complement strand
TAAACTTAGTTTCCCTTATTTGACAAATATCTTTTGAAAATTTGAAATTTTAATGGCTATACCGCCAATGACAATGAAATCATGTTTTTTGCTCATTTTCTACGAAGAGAAATTGCTCGATCAAGTCGGGAATTTCAATGATGGGTTGGAAAATTTCACCTCATAGCGTGTGGGGATTCTCCTGAGGGGTCGATTTCACTGATTTTTCATAAAGGGACTTTCACAGATGAGGTTGTGTTGCATTCTAGTCAAGACGAATGTTTAGGTATTTTCTTAATCTTCTGCAACAATATTTTGTTCGACTTATTTTCCCTGTAAACTCCATCCCTGTAACTTCACACCTGGTAGATTAATGTTAGTTCCTCCATCCTTTACTATTGAATTTTGGCATTAGCATATAACTTTAAAATTTGCAGATAAACTTAAATAAATAATAAGTGCAGTAAAAAACACATTCATCACACCAGCACAATGAACACAAGATTTTTCATTGGGGAAACCTTCAAAGGATAAAAACCCCAAAATCATTAGTAGCTCATCTTGTGAATGAGATGAGCTTTGTGAGAATGGAAAGAATGAGTTGATCTTCATCCTTCTCCACTTAGCATTGCTTCCACTGATATTTCAGGTTCTTGAATTCAGTGATTCAAAATTGGATGGATTAAGAGTGATCAGATCATTTTCTAGCTGATGGATCCTCATCTCATCCTGCTTATCAAATAAGGAGGCAAGATTGTCCCAAACATCATTGGGAGTCTTCAATCCTTGGATGTGGAATTGAATATCTCTAGATACCGAGGAGAGCAAGTGTCCATGGGCTTCATCAAGCCTATTCAAGTACTTTTCTTTGTCATTATCTAAAGCTGGCACTGCCTCCATTTCTTCTATGAGTCTGAAGAGCTGCTTGGTGCAAAGCATTACCACCATGTCTTCCTTCCACTAGTGATAGTTGAAGGGAGTGAGAGGCTCTATTGGATGAGCCATTTTGAATGCAGTAAGAAGGACTAAGCTGTTGTAGCGAATGCAATGAGAAGAAAGGGTTGCTTGAATGCTGTAAGAAAAGCTGATAACCTGTAACACAATCAAACATATAAAGTAAGCTCGGCAGTCTGCACTTTTGGAATTTCCTTCACACCCAGCATAGTTGATCAAGCAAGCTTGATCAACAATTTCCTAACTTGGGATATTAAGTGGTAAATTCTACACTTCTGGTGCAGTACTGGAAGGAGCAATTTGCTCAAAAAAAATGATCCGGCTAGAGATATGAGGAGGAGAGGTGTCTTGTCCATCGAGGCTCTAATACCATATTAAATTGGGCACGTAGATCTATGGACAAACACACAACTCACAAAATAGATCACACAATTTACTCAGTAATTGAAGAATGAAACAGTGCAAAAATGGCTTGCAGCTGTGAATGCTTTCATTAATAAAAAAAGTAATCAGATAATAATTACAATGAAGTACAATGGCTTTAATAGCCACATGAAATTCGAATCCACATGAGGAAATTCTAATTGATAGACTCTACTTGACTGTAGGTAACTAAGACCTTGTCTAAATCACTATCGGAGGACTCAATAGTTAACTGACCTTGTCTAAACCATAATTGGAGTTCATCAGAGTTCTAAAACACAACTCAAGTGTTACATTCAGTATTAACTAAGGCTAACTGACTGTGGTAGGTGAGAAATGCGCCCCTCCTGAGTGCAGCCATGTAAACCTAGCGCTAACTAAATGTAGAGGACTAGAACTGAATGTAACTGACTCCTAACTTAGCTTGACTAGTCATCAACTGAACTGAACCGAACTTGGTTGGTTTCAGCACTCCCAATGGCTCCTAAATTGTAGGGATTGGTCTAGGAGGCTCCTAAACTAATGCAACCAAGTGCAATCAGTGGCAGTAGGCCTCAATTAGTGTTCCCCACACTTTAGTAACTGAAACATGTGCCCCAATTAGGCCAAGTGGACCCAATGGTGCTAATGACTAAAAATAGACTGGATGGATTCCCGATTTAGATATGACTCCTGATTTAGACATATGACAGAATTGGACAAGGGAGGATTAATAATCCTAACACAGGTCTTCCTGAAAAATGATCAGTGTCTGCCGAAAATTTTCTACCTGCTCGTAGCACATGTGACTGCTGCTCAGCCTGCCAGAGGTAAATCTGTGGCTGTCGAGACTTGGGTCTAGATTAGATTTGGGCCTCAACTATCTAATTTGAAGGCTAACAGGCAGTGAGGGTTACTACCCGAACCCTCAAGAAGATTCCTGTAGGGCAGCCTGATGCTACCGAAGGCTTAGGGATGCCTTTCCAAGACCTTTGGGGCTAGCTGTGAATGAGGAAGGTTGTCGGTAGTGAAGTGGATCAGCCCGAGAAAAGTTGCAGGCAGCTGGTTGACAGAGGTAGCCTACCCGTGAAGGATGAAGGAACCTTTCCCTTGAAAAGTTAGGGCATCTGGAGTAGAGATGTGAAGGTGACGTGGGGTTTTGTAGAAAAACCTAACTCATAATTGCAGATGGTGTAGATGCTACTTGGAAGAAGGAGGCCAACCATGAAGGGAGAATGAGGTAAGGTAAAACCCTTAACTCACAAAACTGAAGAACCTTTGTAGCTATAGAAACCCTATAGGTTTAGAGAATAAGTGTGAATGCCCTAGCTAGACTTATCCATGCTAGGGCATCACATCCAACTTCTTCTTCTTCAGTCACATGTACAATCTTTTGTTGGAGTAGTTGTACCTATGAGAGCAAGTGTGTGATAATGAGAAGACTTGATCTTCTTTTATAGCCTTGAATCACCTGTAAGTGAACCAAAATTAGAAAATATAAAATAATAATATTTTAATATTTTCCTAATTTCACTTTTACCTTCTTACCAAAAAAGTCTTTTATTTATTTTTTGGCTTTTACCAAAAGTCCTCATTTATTTCGACTTTCACCTGTGGTCCTTTTCCGAAGATCCAAAATATTTATATATTTTTATTTTCACCTATGGTCCTTTTAAAGTGCCCTTGTGGTCCTTTTCCTGTGGTCAAAAAGTACTTATGTATTTTTGACTTTTGACTTTAGCCTTTTTCCAAGTTCCCCTATGGTCCTTTTAATTCCAAAAGTACATCATCATAAACCAAGAGAGTTACTAATGCTTTTATCTCACACTCTGTGTGACACCTAGATATGGTACTAGGGTAACTTAACCAAGGGTAGCTAATCCTTGGAGAAGCACACCAAGCCCATATATCAAGGGTCAGAGTGCCACACATGCCAAGACCCAGTATAGGGCTTACATTTCCTTCATTTCCTTCATGCCAAGTCCAGCAGTCCTAGACTGGTCTACATCATGGTCCTGGACCAAATGTCTACTCAACACAAGGTTGAGTCTACCTAGGGCAGAGCTGGGTCTATATCATGGTCCTAGACCAGATATCTACCCTTCAACAGAATGGTCACTCAAGACTGGGTTAAGTCTTCACTGTGGTCCCGGACCAGGTGGTCCCATTCTCCTAAGAGAATGGCTCTCGATGTTGCTCAGAAAAATCAACACTCCCTCTTAGTGAAAGAGGCATTCTCTACCATACCAAGCTTGTCACAAAAGTGCATGAACTTTGATGCTGTCAGAGTCTTCGTCAAAATATCTACAATCTGTTCATCTGTATGAATGTACTGCAACTTTGGAGCACCTCTCTGCACTAGGTCTCTGATGAAATGATACCTCATTTCAATGTGCTTCAATATAACATGAAACACTGGGTTCTACAAAAGCTTTATGCAACTCTGATTATCGCACTAGATGATCATTGAGTCAAGTTTTACCCCAAATAGATCAGATATCAAATTTCTGAGCCAGCTTGCTTCCTTGTAGGAATCTCTTGCAGAAATATACTCTTCCTCAGCTGTACTCTGAGCTATGGAATCCTGCTTCCTACTGGCCCAAGAGATCATTGTTGATCCCATATTGAAGCAATGACCAAAGGTACTTTTTTGGCCAATTGTACTACCAGTCCAATCTGAATCAGTATATCCACTGCTGGAAGTAACCCTGGCCCATAAGCATTCTCTGTGTCTGGTCTCATATGCACGAGGTGCATCCAGGATCCAACAGGATGTCTATATAGAGTAGAGTCCATACTCTATGAAATGGCAACTGAGTCACCCAAATTTGTTAAGTTGATGGTCATGGGTATGCCCATAGACTTGCAATCCTACATCTCAAATCTTTGTAAGATTTCTCCTGCATACTTTCCTTGTGTCAAGAAGATATTGCCTGGCTTTTGCCATTCTTCTAAGCCAAGGAAGTAAAGCACTAATTCAATATCTTTCATCTTGAATTCAGAGGTAAGCTCCCTCTTACACTATTCTATCAATTGTTCAGTACCTGTAAGGAACAAGTCATCTATAATTATCAAGACAACCTCAAAGTACAAGTTATACTTGGTTGTACTTTTGTAAAATCCCAAGCCATGGAGAAATCCATCCATTCTCGCATACCAACTTCTTGAAGCATACAAGGCTTTCTTCACAAAGCCTTCAGGTTGTTCAACATAAGTTTCCACCTCAACCTTGCCATTGAGGAGAACTGTCTTTACATCTATCTGATGTAACTTCCATCCAAATAATGCAACAAGTAAAATGATGGTTCCAAAGGTAGTATACCTATCAATAGGAGCAATTGTCATTACTGACTTTCTTCTTGGTCTGAGAACAACTTCCCACACATCATTCTTCATGATTGAACTGTACTCTTCAATCATGGCATCAACCCATACTTGTTGACTTGTTGCTTCTTTGCATGAAGGAGGTTCTGTACTGTCAAGTTGAACCATAAGGCCCAAGTACTTCTGTAGTCTTTCTCTGGAAATCCTAAGAGGAGCTTTATGCTTCTCACCTTCTTGTACCATTTATTGATACCAAGTTGATCTCCTTTTGTATGGATGAACTTTAAGTAGTTCTTCGGATGGATTTTTAGTGTTCTTAGAAACATTTGGAATTTGATCCTCAAATTTCTCTTTCTCCCTCTAAGTTTTTGAAACTGGAAACTCTAGTGGAGTTACTTCATATTATTTTGAAAGATCTTGTGTTTGATGCACAACTTTCTCATGTATGACCACATCTCTGCTGACTATCTTCTGTTAACCTGGAAGTGATGTTCAGTGAAGGTGTTCAAATCATTTATGCCACAGCTCGCATGGATCCACTGCATGGGTGGGATCCTTGGAAACCTTGTAAAGGCCTCCCTCTTGAAGCACAATCTGTATCACTAAGCTTAGGTCTTCATCCTTTTCCCATAAAAGGACTTTCTTATCCATAAAGAGGACTCTGAGGCCCTTGTCCTCTAAGCTAGCAACAAATAGAAGATTCTTCTTTAAACCAGGAACATATAAGACATTATCAATATGAAGAGCTGTACTTGAGTTAAGTTGAAGTGAAGTTGAGCCAACTCCTTTAATCTTGTAAATGGAGTCATCTCCAAGTTCTACCTTAGTGGTGAAATTCTTCTTTCTGTAACTGGTGAGGGTACCATGGTTACCTTTCATGTTCCTAGAGGCACCACTGTCCACCAACCAAGAAGTGGAGCAAGCTGAGAAAGAACCATTTAGAGAAGAAATGAAATAGTACTCTCTTGTAGGCTCATCAAATTTATTAGCCTTGGTGTTCTTCTTCTTCTTTGGTTCTTCATCTTCTTCTTCCTCTACTTTTGCAGCAAATGCTTGAAACCTTCTCTTGGGTTTCTTCTTGTTCTGCCTACAGTCTCTAGCATAATGTTCAAACTTGTGACAAGTATAACATTCAATCTTAGACATGTCAGAAAACTTACCTTGAGGTTTCTTCCCTTTCTTTTACTAAGGAAAAGGTTTCTTGAACCTTTTGGTCTTTACTGCAAGTGCAAGGTTATCTTGCTTGATTACCTTGTTAGTGTTTCTTCCTTCTTCTTGTATGTAATCATGCCAAATCCTTTCAAAGGTTGGCTGATTTTTGTGTCCACAGACAGATGCCATGAAGGTTTCCCAAGACCTCGAGAGACCATCAACCACTGTTTGTACAAGATCATCATCGTCAACAGTAACACCAATCTTACCTGTTTGATCTTGGTGAAGAAGGACCCAACACTTTCATATTTGTTCAACTTCAAAGTTCGTAACCTCTTCTTCAAGACTCTCTTTTGACTGGGATTCTTCTTTTCATAGAGGTTTACCAACGTATCATAACATTCTTTAGCAGTCTTCAAGGATGTGATGTTAGGCATCAATTCTTCTCTAATAGAATCATAAATGACTCTTATAGCCTTACCTTGCTTCCTCTTGCAGGAAAGCCTACCAGAATTTGTAGTTGGCTCTTATGTGACATTAAGAACAATGTCATCCAAGTCATTCTCATCTAGAATGGTTGTCAACCTGGCCTTCTAGGAATTGAAGTTTTCTGAACCATAGAGCTTTCCTTTCGGTTTGAACCCATTGATGGCCATCTCTGTCACTTGTCCAAAATGTTAGATCTACAAATATTTTTCCAAGATCTAGTGAAAAACAATAGCAGTGTCCCTTTACTGTGTTTTCACATGCTAAGCTCTGATATCATGTTGAATTTTGGCATTAGCATATAACTTTAAAATTTGCAGATAAACTTAAACAAATAATAAGTGCAGTAAAAGAAACATTCATCACATTAGCACAATGTACACAAGATTTTTCACTGGGGAAACCTTCAAAGGATAAAAACCCCAAAAACATTAGTAGATCATCTCATGAATGAGATGGCTTTGGAAATTATTCAAAAATTTCCTCAAACCCAAATCTGGGTTTTTCTACAGTTACAAAAATTCTTCAGTAAAGTTCAGAGTAAGGGTTTCAAAAACTTAGGTACTCTTTCTCATATCTTCCCATAACTAGTCAAACATTGTCAAC
Organism: Pseudotsuga menziesii; assembly: GCA_001517045.1. Classification (NCBI taxonomy): domain Eukaryota; kingdom Viridiplantae; phylum Streptophyta; class Pinopsida; order Pinales; family Pinaceae; genus Pseudotsuga; species Pseudotsuga menziesii. The sequence continues at coordinate 177,809 of LPNX010260881.1, read as the reverse complement.
ATAAATTATCAGATCTATTTTGGACAAGTTAGGGCTTGTACAGGAATAAAAGCCAAACTGCCCAAAAAACACACAGGTTTCCCAAAAATCAGCTTTTAACTGCCCAGATTTTATCAGATTTGACCAAGGTGAAATTAGGGCTTCCTTAGAATTTATAGAGACTGTCCAAAAGAGTCTATCCCAAAAAAAAAAATCTTAGATCATCCCACAAACAAAATTAGGGCCTACCCAAATTAAAAAACAGGATGCCCGAATTTTCTAGTCACTGCCCATGACTGTTCCTCTTCCCCAAGTCTACCCAAAAATTGTTTGCCTGCCCGCAGTTTACATGACTGCTGCTCAGCCTCCCTGAGGTAAATCCGTGGTTTCCCAAACTTGGGTGTGGATTAGATATAGGCCTCGACTGTTTGATCTGAAGGCTGACAGGCAGTGAGGGTTACGGCCTGAACCCTCAGGAAGATGCCCATAGGGAAGCCTGATACTGCCGATGGTTTAGGGCTTCCTTTCCAAGCTCTCCGAGGCTGGCTGTGAATGAGGAAAGCTGTCGATAGTGAAGTGGATCAGCCCAATAAAATTTGCAGGCAGCTGGTTGACAGAGGTAGCCTACCCATGAAGGATGAAGGAACCCCGTCGTTGAATAGTTAGGGCATTCGTAGTAGAGATCTGGAGGTGACGTGGGGTTTTGCACAAAACCCTAACTCGTAATTGCAGTTGCTATAGATGCTGCCTGGAAGAAGAAGGAGGTCAGATGTGAAGGGATAATGAGGTAAGGTAAAACCCTTAACTCACAAAACTGTAGAACCTTTGCAGTTGTAGAAACCCTAGCTTAGCTAAACTTATCCATGCTAGGGCATCACATCCAACTTCTTCTTCTTCAGTCACCTGTACAATATTGTGTTGGAGTGGTTGTACCTATGAGAGCAAGTGTGTGATAATGAGAAGACTTGATCTTATTTTATAGCCTTGAGTCACCTGTATGTCAACGAAAATTAGAAAAGATAAAATAATAATATTTTAATCTTTTCCTAATTTTACTTTTACCTTCTTACCAAAAAGGTCTTTTATTTATTTTTTACTTTTACCAAAATTCCTTATTTATTTTGACTTTCACCTGTGGTCCTTTTCCTAAGATCCAAAAATACTTATGTATTTTTATTTTCACCTGCATTCCTTTTCAAGTGCCCCTGTGCTCCTTTTCCTGTGGTAAAAAAGTACTTATGTATTTTTTATTTTTTACTTTAGCCTTTTTCCAAGTTCCTCTGTGGTCCTTTTAATTCCAAAAGTACATCATCATAAACCAAGAGAATTACTAATGCTTTTATCTCACACTCCGTGTGACACCTAGATCTGGTACTAGGGTAACTTAACCAAGGGTAGCTAATCCTTCGAGAAGCACACAATGCCCATAGATCAAGGTTCATAGTGCCACACATGCCCAGACCCAGTCTATGGCTTATAGTGTCTTCATTCTCCAAGAGAATGGCTACTCAAAACTAAGCTGAGTCTAGCAGTCCTAGACTGGTCTACATCATGGTCCTAGACCAAATGTCTACTCAACACAAGGTTGAGTCTACCCAGGGTAGAGCTGGGTCTATATCATGGTCCCAGACCATATATCTTCCATTCAACAGAATGGTCACTCAACATTGGGTTGAGTCTTCACCATGGTCCCAGACCAGGTGGTCCCATTCTCCTAAGAGAAGGGCTCTCGATGCTGCTCAGAAAAATCAACATTTACTTCCCACTTCAGATTGGATGTGATATTCAACCCACTATAGCTCAAAAAATATTTAGATATTGAACAACCAACACTGTTCATTAAGATTGAGGCAGTGCTATCTTCCACGCATCCACCAAAAATCCAATCATTGACCATGTTGTCACCTTCTTGTTGCATCATGCAAGAGGAAAAGTGGGTGTTGTCACATCATGCAAGAAGAAATAATGAATTCTCCCTTTGAAATTTGCTGCAAATATTCCATTTGCCCCCGATTTCCTATTAAATTTCTCATGAACCCTTCAATTGCCACCGATTTCCAGTTGTAGAGGTTTTTATCATCTAGATCGCCCCTGATTTCCATTAGTAGAGGTTTTTAGCAGCTAGATCGCCCTAGATTTCTATCAGTAGAGGTTCATATTAGCTAGATTGCCCCCGATTTCCAGTAGTAAAGGTTCATAGCAGCAAGTACACTGTAAATCAAAGGTAGGATTGCAAGATGGAATGCTTGACAACTCCTCTGTTCACTAATGTCTTTCTTCCATTTGTAGATTTGGTACCTACTTGCTCGAAAAAAGAATATTTTTTAGCATAATTGCTCCAAAATTCAATAATTTCGCCAACATGTCACTGATAGGTCCCTTTGCATCGATGGCTAATCCTGTTACAATTGTACTAAGCATGTTCAAATTAACTACTATAATACCATACATGGCAGGTAAACTAAAAATGATAAAAAACGTTGACTGTGTAGTACTCTGTGTCAAAACAATAACAAGACCATCTCATAGACCGATAGAAACCTAGATGAAAGGCTCGAATGCTTTAGAACCTTTAACTTTACAATCTAAACATTGAACTGTAGATACAAATACTAAGCATGCAAAATCCACAAACTTCAAATTTCACCTAGCCTGGACCACCTCAAGCTCAGGATTACCTTGAAATGGGGAACAGTCTAACTCAGGAAATCAAAGCTTGGCTGGAAGTCTGCATAAAAATTGCAACAAACCAAATACATCTGATTTTACTACTTATTGGTAAGACTTGGTGATTGACAACCTTACTGCTGTCACAATTTAAATAATAGCAACACACTCTAAATTTGACTATTCTGAAATTCCTCAGAGCAAAAACAACTTTTGTCATACACACAATCACTTGCTAATCAAGTTTCAGTAAATACTTCTATTCTGAAAATCATTTTGTTCCTATAGAATCATCTCTAACTAAAAACACCAACTGCAAAATTGCAGGTGCATGTCACGAAGCAACATAAGCTTTCTAGAGGGAATTCATGTTTCCTAGATCATTATCATTTGTCCCAAAAACACCATTTAATTCTAGAGGGTGTGTCATGTTTCCTAGCTTATTGTCATTTGTCCCAAAAACACCATTTAATTCTAGAGGGTGTGTCATGTTTCCTAGATTATTATCATTGATCATTGGTTGGCTTGTCCTAGTATTTTCTAGGACACGTGTCCCTTACATGTTTGACACTCCAACATCATGTTTGACATGTGAACATGCGACACGTAGTGCTAGGAAGACATGTCCTATTTCCTAGCTTATTATGATTTGTCATTGGTTGGCTTGCCTAAATATCTGCCTGACAACCCTACCAGAAAAATATACTAAGTAAAAATAACAGACTGATAATACAATTCTGAATGATAGAGTATAGTATAAGCCATTGAAGAAGAGGAAAATGATTTAGGAAAAAATGATATCCAAAATTGTAGAGCTAGGGTTCATTTGAAATCTTAAACTTGTTGTACAATACCACCTAGCAGATTCAATGCCATCTAATTTTCCTTCCTTTCACAATGTCATCTTGCCCTCATAACCTTATACCTTTTACAAAATATGATGTTGAACATGTACTATTTCTTGGCTTTCTTTATTTTATGTCTGTCTATGGTGACAATGTAGAAATAAACTCAAGAAGCTAGGCTACCGTGAGATCTGTTTTCTCAAAATCCCGTTAGTATTGTAACAAGACCTACCTACCCTGCCAAAGTCATTCTTAGATCAAATTAATTTTATCTCATTTTTTATGGTCTCTATATGTGATTACATCTCTGTGATGCAATTTACATGATCTGCCAAGAGATCATGGCACCTATAGTCAATTTACATGATCTACCAAGAGATCATGGCATCCAGAACCCTCTCCTCATAGCTCACTGCCAAATCGGGGTGCTGAAAAAACCATGATAATCACAACTCAAAATGTTTACTACATTTATCCATGTCTCCACATTCCAGACTGTCAAAGGAAGACAAGTCACCTTGGTGTATTCATGGACGCCTGCTACAAAATCAGGGTGGATATTGAGCATGCAAAGAGGAATTGTTAGAAATACTATCCTGCAAAACAGAACACTCTAGGGCATCGCCATAAGATGGAAACAACAACCTACCTTAAGTATTTTCATAAATGAGGCCCTCTCTAACATTTTGAATTCTGCATTGGTAGAAGTATAGTAGTCCAAATGTTTAGAAAAATTTTCTGCGCAGACTTCTTCAAGCAGCCCACAGGAAGGCATTGAGGTGACCACCTGCAGGATTGGACATACTGAATCTTGCAAAGCACAAAACTCAAAAGTTCACCTTCAAATCCAAAATGAAATTGCAACAGCTCATCTGAATGGTTGCCGAATGTGCCCACAATCTCTGATCTCAGTTTTGTATTATGCAAACAATGGCTGATGAAGAAGCTACTTCCAGTAAGTACCACACCAACCCTGCATATATGTATAGAGCAACTTATGTTAATTACTAAGTCCAAATTGTAACTACCTAAGTAGGAAAACTCTTTTTTTCTTTTTTTTGATGTTCGTAATGCCCAATCACTAGGTAACCTTTGGAAGCTCAAGGTAGGTATGCCTTGTAAAATCCTCATCCTCTGTGGCAATTTTTGGCTATAAAATATTTTGTCAATGCTTGCAAGTTGCAACCTTTTCACTACCTCAAAGTCTAAGCAAGAGTTTTTATGATGCAATATTCAAAAGCAACAATCATAGCGCTCCTACTTTTACACAATTAAACTACCCCTCCGATGACATGAAAAATAATTTAGAGGTTGGAAAAGTATAACACCTTTGAGATGCACTCAGATAAGCATTCACATCATTCTTGTTGAAGAAGGTGAATTCCAAACTGATTTGCTAGTAGAATAAGGGGAAGCAACAAGGAACCCAAGTCCTATCTTTCATCCATATCCAACTTCCTACTGTACATGAAGTGCACCATAGCTAAAAATGCTTCAGGGGAATCATCCCTCAAGCAAACTTCTGAGGCATTGCTTTCACTCATCCCATTTGTAAACATCTACCAAGTAACACAACTTACTTTCTCCGTCCCATTTAATAATATCTGAATAAAAGGGAAATTTTAGTCTAACAAGTATCACATGTACAGTACATGTATACAGTTTAATATCCAAACTGGATATGAAAATAAATTATTTGCAAACATATATATCGTTCAAAAACGATGATAGATTTAAATGCAAACCCATAGGTTCCATAACTTTGGTACTTCCATAAAGGACTGCAATCGAGCAAATATCATATTTATAATATACTAATGGAAAATGAAAATAGGATCTAAGGCAAGCAAGTTGAGAATATAACCTTGGCAAATGGAGCATTCTAGACACTCAAAACAAGTTTGCGTGCTTGGAAAACCAGACCATGCCCCTCCATGTAAACATCAACATCGCTGTATTTGCCAGTTTCAAGCAATTTTTTCATCTTTTGCACATCAATTGGCAAGTCAGATGAGAAAGTTGGGCAGTTCCGCAAAAATGTTATAGGATTGGAATGGAGTAATTCCAATTTATGATCCTTCCTCAAAGGTGTGTCCTTTTGTGCATCCTTCATCTGGTCACACTGGACCACTAGGGACTCAACACCAAACTCTTCACTAAGTTCACTCAATGCCCCTAGTTGGAACTCTAAAACCTTGAGTAACAAAAACAATATTCCATCACTAAAGACCATACTATAACAGGAAAAAATAATTATATCACCCATAAGCCCACACTAATTTTTATCATTTTCACAGGGCTATATCAACATAAAAGAACTAAATGCCAATTTTTATTTGATCTTCTAATCATTTCTTGTAATACAGATAAACATTTAAATAATTAAGTCCGCACTCTATGACAAATCCCAATTTACCCTCTATTTTGTGCCTTTAGTGGGCCTATTATTTTTGGGAACTACAATGGATCTTCAAGATTTGTATAGCCAAAACAATGAGATTTTACAGATAATATCTGAGAAATTTAATTGCAGAACAAATAGGCAATTCCTCTTGTTTATGAAGACAAAATCACTAAAATGGAGCTTCCCTGTGCTGTTGGGCCTAGATGACGAAGAAGCCCAATGATGTAAAAAACAAATATCAAAATTATTCCATCACTCAAAGCCCATGCCAAATCTTATCTTCATCATGCTACCATATTAACATAAAAACTAAATGTCAATTTGGGAGATTGCCGTGAATATAGACTACCAAGTTGACACTTCCCCGTGATGTTGGGTAGGAAAAATAGAAAAGTCATAGGAGAATCAAATACATTGGAATTTGGGTCATATAGCTTCAATTACACACTCAGGACTTGCACTTGCACTCAAATTCACCCAGGACATGCACTTGGCCTCATCGGAACCCACTTGGGGGGCTCTGAACCCAGGTCTCCATGTTAATACAAGTCTGATTACCTTGTTTCTTGCCACTAGACCACACTCATGTAGGCCCGTTTTTCGAATTACTAAAAAGGTTCATCATTACAAGGCTTAGGGATATTTTCATCAAGTGCTAACAGAATGAGGCAAGAACAAAAAAGACATAGGAAATGCATTGGCTGTTTCTGATAAGGAGATCAGAAATAGGCTACTCAGTGGAGACAAGTCAGTTAAGTTTAAAATTGGTCATGTATAGAAAAATGAAGAAGAGACTACTCAGGATTGGAACCTTACATCACATGCATACTTCCTTTCTCCAATTGCTAAAAAGGTTTCATCATCAAATAACTTTCAAATTTTGCCTCAAGTGCTAAAAGATTAAGCAAAGAACCAAAAAGTCATAGGAGAATCAAATACATTGGAATTTGGGTCATATAGCTTCAAGTACAGACGCAAAAGGTTTTTAACAGAAACCACCTGTCACCTATAGAATACAAATTTAGAAAGCACCAAGGTTACTGAGAATCTCCTGCTCCATGCTAGGTGTTACCCCCATTTTGCATGGGTGTCCACACGTGAATTTTTTCACATGCTTCAGCAAGGAGTGACATGTTGATGGAGATTTGGGTGGCCTATGTTCTTAGATGTTAGATCCTTGCTTCTATGTGATGGTGCCCTAGTGATTGATGATGTTCTAGCATTGATGGATATTCACACTAGTAGCCATGGGATGTTGTTTTTGCTTAATGCTTCAATATCAATATATTCTCATCTGGATGATTCTCTTGAATTTATATCTTGATTAATTTCTTCTTGTACATATTTGCTTATGCGACATTGATAGAGTGCCCTAGCCTTTTGGGCTGATATGTTATTTTGGATAACATACACTCAAATTTATTGAAAGGCATGGCTGGTTTTCATGGTGTATTGGTGTTTGAGCGATGATTTCGATTGCTTATGGTGTATTGGTGTTTGAGGGATGATTTGGACGGCACCCTTGTCCCTGAGCATTTGGATAACTTATGTGGATATGATGACATTGTAAGCCTCTTTCTAGAGTTTAGGATGTAATTCAAGTATGTATTCTGGAACCCTAATTCATCACTCATACTAGCAGAATAGAGTTGACTGTCGGTTTGAAGATAGCAGTCTAGGCAGTAAATACTAAATGTGGCACATTGTAGAAAGGACATTAAGGGCTGCAACTACAAGGATGTTTTAGTTTTTGCTCTATAAAATTTTGGACAAAATAATAGTGACAGAGAATACTGATGATGCCTTTTCAGACATGTCTATAAGTGTTCTATTCCTTGGATTTATGGAAGACTCAAAGCCTACAAATACCCATTTATAGCATGACTTCTTACATTTCTGGAGGCCTATAAACTGGTAGCAGATTGGTAGCAAAACAAGGATGTTTTCAGTAGTAAATATGGTCAGGAAGAGCACTAAATCTGACTGCAAACTTGTCCTAGTAGATCTGTTTGGTTTTGAACATCCCTATTGCTTCTTTCCACATTGAAGAATGCAAGCAACAACAGAAGGACCTGTCCCATAATGTATAAGTTCTAGGCATGACTTATTATCATTTTGGGCACATTCCAAGTAAATTTGTGCAATCTTAGCAAGTAAACATCCATAAGCCATTACCTGGTTCCTGCATATGGGTAGGATTACCCTCCTCACAATTAATGCGAAGTATTCTGGTCATAGTATGAGTAATTATGAGAATGCAATAAGCAATTCTGGGAAATTTTCAATGTTAAAGGAGGACAAAAGAGAATTATGTTCAAAATAGCAACCCCAAATCATGAATTCTAGGCACATATTGGAATGCAAGAATGGTCCTTTTCAAGTTCTCAAAAAGGGGGGTGATGGCTCAGAATCGCAATAGAAATTCATTGTTAAGGAGTTCCAAGACCATAACTCGGTCTTTAAATATATGAAAAACTAAAACTGTGGAGTTTCACTAAGGTCGAGTTGAGTAGTTTTAACATATCAATTTGACAGAATTCTCCAAGGAGACTTTCTTAGTTTACCTCCCCGTTGTCCTGTGGCATTTGCAAGATGTGTTCCTATGTGGTTAAACATTAGATATGCCCTTTGTGTGACTGCATGGTTAAAAGTCAGATATGCCCATTGTTTCTAAGACTATCAAAACTCCTAATATGCTCATTGTTTCTAAGACTCTCCTTTAGGTATGTTCTCTCTCATATATATATATATATATATATATATATATATATATATAAAATATCAGCCCATCGAATTGTAAGTAACGACCTACATTCTTGTTATGGAGAAGGTTACATGTGGGATTTCAGGACTCAATTTGGCATATCAATAGGTTAAAAAATGTGATGCCCTTGATCCTACATGCATTGTCAAATTCCATTAATGCCATCCTTCATAAACTTTTGTTTGAAAACTGACCAATTACCATCATTTTACAACACAAATTAAACTCACCATTATCTGAATAAGTTTTCACTTACATTTAAGTCTTTAATTGATACATTAAACAAAAATAGAAGATGAATACATAGTTACATAGAATGAAGTGGTGATTCCTGCTGTATAACCCACCTTAGGTTTAAGGTATGCATGATTCTTTGGAATTTAACCCACTGCCTGCCATCCACAGGCATACCAACATATCACATAGTTTAACATCATAAGAAATAGATATAAAACCTGCATGCTTCATTAGAGAGGGGATGAGAAGTGTGATGCCAGATGGTCTGTCTCACATGAGTGTGACTGAGAAAATTCAGAATTGGCTGCTAAGACCACCTTGAGTGAATGGTCTAATTCGCCAAAAGGATAAGACCACTTTGAGTGCATGGTCTGATTTTCCAAATGCATAAGCAAACAAGAGAATAATATTGAATAGACTAATTGTTGTAAGTAAGAATTGAGTTCAGTTTGAAATCCATAGCCATAGACATCAGATGGACTAGATCAAGGTTTAGTAATAACAGAATTTGATGCTGAAAATAAGTGAAACAATCATTTCTATGACCAAATACACCAAAAAGCTCCAAAAATTTCATCCCAGATATTTGGCATGATGTTGCCAATCTATGTTCTGTCTGGCCTGTCTCGGATATGATTACATAAACATACAAAAATTTCATAATACAAACTTAAGAACCAACAGCATTCAGACTTGTAAACCTGTTTAATAACCCTGACCAGGCTTGCTACTTCAAGAATATATAGCTAGCTACTTCACATATATTTCCCAATCAAAAATAAAATTGATACACTACTAAAATACTGAAATGAAAACTTGCAATCCACCTTTTAATAGGACATGACCACATGGGAGTTGGATTTTATAGTATTTATAATTCATAATTGTTTGCATTAATGTTCAGAATCGAGCTTATAATTATGACACTCTTGGGATGGATTTTCCAATAAACTTAAAACCTTTTCGGCCGAGAATGGTTTTCTCTAAATTATAACTTAGAATGATTACCATTTCTGAAATAATTTTGAATAGATTCTGTACAAGTTTGTGGTTCTGTTCTAGAAAGGTATGCTCATTTTGCAATATCAAATATTTAAATGTTTATTTTTGACCAGTTTTTAATGTTTATAATATATATAAATGATAAAACCCAAAAAGTTGCACATTTGTTCCCTGAAAAATACTCCTGGGAGATTACAAATACCTATGACTTTTGTGCACAAATTAGGGCAGGTCAGTTGTCATCCAATTGTAGGCGAATTTTTGTTTGGACTTTTGTCTGCTAGAAATTTGTTACCTAGGAGAGTTGTGAAGGCATTTCCATTTGTTCCAAGAAGTGTAGTACATTCATTTGGATGGAAGCGCTATTCCTACAATCCCGAACTGGGTAAACAAGTAGTGCACCGACTACCTCAAAATATTGTGCTGGAAGCTAATAAGCAACCCAAATAACATAGGCTTAAAGCATGGATGCTACCCAACAATAAAAGGTCATAGGCTGTACAAAGCAATCAATCTAGTGGGAAACAAATTCTCCATAGGGCCTAGGTAGAAAAAAGCTATCTCGCATGGAAGGAAAAAAAGAAAAAGCAATGGGAAACTGCAGACTTACAAGTCACTTTTTCTAACAAATAAATCAAAAGTATAACCAAGGAAATCCAGAGCTTCTACTGTTCATGCACATAAAAAATATAATACCAACCACCAGAAAAGAAGATAACGTTCATGCATAGAAAAAAGTGACTCTTTACTTGTATCTTCACCAAGTCTTTGCAATAGTAGGGGCATGCCTGAGTAGGGTCAGGCAGAACCGTCGTTGCACCTCATATTTAGTGAACTGCACCGCCAAGTTATGAGCTCTCTCAATGCCTAAACTTAAGTCTTCACTCGATATCTGCTCTTCTACTATAGGTTCCCTTCCTATAAATATTCAAAAAAAATTGAACCAACCTTCGGGGTACGGGCATAAGACAAACAGACAGATGGATAGATGGACTGTAGTCGTAAAGCCCTGTCCACCTCAGAGTTGAAAGTCCAGTTGAAGATTCAAGCGAGATTCAAGCGCACAGGCCAAAGGCTATGGGATTTCTTAATTTACTCAAGTTTACTAAAGAAAAATGCAATTTCAAGACCCAAATGGATAACTTTTCATTCAATTGAAGGCATTTTTCATCAGAGATTAAACATACTATAGCTTACCTCCAAGAATGCTATGCAATGGATCTCCAACGTGCCTCCTCCAGCACCAAAGAAACCCACCACAAACCCACGACTAGAAAACGATGAATAAATGCCCTGGTTTTTAGAAAACACAGCTACCACTGCTACGATTTGAAAAAACACCATGTTATCCAGCCAGAAAACATGATGGAGAAAACGTGGACAAAACCCATAGAAAATCCAAGGAGCAACACGCCCTTGTTATCCAGAAAACCCAGAAAAATGATGGAGAAAACCCAAGGACCAACATGCCCTTGTTATCCAGAAAACTGAGCAAAATGATGGAGAAAACCACTTGAAAAATATACACAGCATATGTAGGTGCACTCAGACCACAAGCAGACACAGCTCGCAGGCACCTCGCAGGCTTGGTGCAGGTGCACTCAGACCACAAGCAGACGCAACTCGTAGGCACCCCAACATATTGGACTGGTGAATGGCACGGGTAGGAATGTTGAATAAAATATACCCCAACATATTGGATATTTAAATATTAAAAAAAAAACCCTTTTTACCCCTAATATACCCCCAATATATTGATTTTTAATTTTTTAATTTTAACCCCCCCAATATGAACGGACGTGATATCATATTGGTCCCTAGGTGACACCCCCATGGTGCATTTAGTGCACATTTCAAAGGAAAAGACAAACAAAAAAATGCTAGAAATGTATCAAAGAGAACAAACTCATATGTTATTACTGTAATAAGCCTGGACACTTCAAGAGATATTGCCAAAAAAAACAAATTGACTTGGCACGTGGTCAAATGAAATCAAGGCATGAAAATGTTGCCAAAAGAGTTGAAGAAGAAGCAGTGGGTGATTTTTCATTTGTGGAAATATATAATCAATCAACTAAGTCTATAGCCTGGTATTCGACTCAGATGCATCTCACACTACAAGTGTCACAGAAACTGGTATGTAAATTTCATTGAAGGTAAGAGTAATAGTGAATCTATTGCTTTGGGTGATGGATGGACTCACTATGTTATAGGATGTGAGGCTGTTCATGTCATATTGAACAATACTTTAATTTATACTTTCAAAAACGTTCAATATGTTCCTAACATGAGCAAATATCACGTCTATTAGTGAGATAACTAGGAACCCTAATCTTTTTGTAAATTTCCAAGGAAGCAAATATATGGTAACGTATATCGTAATAACAAGGTGACTGTAGTTTGTATTGGTGAAAAAGGGTTGTATAGACTGGTTGATCTAAAAACAACAAAGGCACATGCACCAGCTGTGGTAGAGAATACAAATGCACTCTGGCATGAAAGGTATGAACACTTAAGTTATCAATATTTATTTGTACTTAATAAGACTAATATGGTGGATGGTCTTCCATCCATTTAGGATTGTTAGAGGTATGTGCAAGACTGTTAGAGATGTATGCAAGCTATCAGTTATGAAAACAACATTGACTTTCATTTGATACTAACAATAAAACATGGCAATCCAAAGGAGTCTTGGACCTAGTACATGTTGATTTGCATGGTCCAATGAAACCACCTACAATAGCTGGAACTAAGTATTTCCTACTACTGGTTGATGACTATTCAAGGAAAATGAGGGTTTGTTTTATGAATAACAAGTCAAATTGTTGTTCAAAGTTTGTAACATGAAAAGCTTTGGTATAGAAACAAACAAGTAAACAACTCAATGCTTTAAGTTTTGATAATGGAGGTGAGTTTGTTTCAACTTAGTTCAAAGAATTTTGCAAAAGGGAAGGTAAACATAAGCATTATACCACTCCATACACTCCACATCAAAATGGAGTCATGGAAAGGAGGAATAGGATAGTTGTGGAGATGGAAAAGTGCATGGTGCACAACCAGAATGTACCATAGCCATACTGGAAAAAAGTAGTGAATGGTGTGGTTTACATCCTTAACAAAACTCCTTGTAAAATTTTGTAGGATATCACTCCTGAGGATTCATGGTTAGGCATAAAACCCTTTGTAAGAGATTTTTGTATTTGTAGTTGTATTGCTTTTGCAAATATTGCCAAGGAAAAACATTCTGAATGAATAACTGGACGTCTCTACGAACACAATTGTGATTAATAGAGATGTTGTAGATGAGAAAATATCATTCTTCTGTGATAATGGTAAATCTATGGATAGTACTAAGTAGTGTATGGGAAATTGTTCCTCGTTTAAGAGCAAGTTTTGGTGGTGAAATCAAACAGGATTCATAGCTAGAAACATCAGAGGAGTCAAGTTCCAAGGAGGGGTTTGGTGAAGAAGAGGGGGATTCTCAATCTTCACAACAGAGAGGTATAATACTATGATGGAAGGATATTGAGAAGATGAGTTTCCAAAGGCACTAGAAGGACATATTACACGATTGAGGCAACAAATTGTGCAAGGTAGTGAGCAGGTAAATTTTGCTCTAACTTCTATTGTTTTAATGCCAAGTCTTTGAACCTAGCATATTTGAATAATCCAAAGGAAAACTTGAATCAGAGGCTGCCATGAAAGTGAAATATGATGCATAGATGAAAAACAAGACTTGGTTGTTGTCAACATTGCCTCTAGGGAAGAAAGCAATTGGTTGTAAATGGATTTTTAAAGTCAAATATAAATCACATGGTTCTTTGGACAAATACAAAGCTTGTCTTGTCACCAAAGGATATGCACAAGATGAAGGGGTGGACTGTGAAGAAACCTTTGCCACCACATCAAAAATGGTAACTTTTCGACTAGTTATCTCCATTTTTGCTCATTCTGGATGGAATATATACAGATGGATGTTAAAAGTGCCTTCATGTAACCGCAAGGATTTCATTTTTTTGGAAAGAAACATCTGGTTTGTTGGTTGGTAAATTCCTTGTATGGACTCAAGAAAGATCCTCAAGCCTGGTATTTCAAACTTGATCAATACCTTAGAGATTCTAGAATTAGAAAAACCTATTATGAACCCACTTGATACATAAAAAACAGTGACAATGATATACTGATCTTATTTTGTCTATGTTGATGGTCTTCCCATCACCAAAAGCACTGCCACCAAGATTCAACAGGTGAAATTTGATATTTGATCTATTTTTGAAATTACTAATTAAAGCCTGCTTCAATTTTTTTTAGGTGTAGAATTTTTGCAATCTAAGCACACTATATTTTTATCACAAGTCAAGTATGCCAAAGCACTCTTCAAAAAATTCAGAATGACTAAATGTAATCCTACATCTACACCTATGGAAGTTGGCATAAAACTCTCAGCTTACACAGACTCACCACTAGTCAATGAGTCATTGTATAGGCAATTGGTTGGTAGTTTGATTTATATTACTACCACCCAATCGGATCTATGTTTTGTAGTGCTTTGTCTCTTTCTCAATTCATATCTAATCCTGAAGAGTTACATTGGCAAGTTGCAAAATGAGTCGGTCAATATTCAAAGGGGCCCTTGACTTTGGAATTCTATATCAGAGATCTGTTGACTCCATGCTAGCATAGCATATTGATTTCAAATGGGCTGGATTAGTTGATACAAGGAAGTCAGAAAAAGGTTATGTGTTCACTCTTGGTTTAGGAAGGTAATTTCATGTCAAATTAAGCTACAACCTACAGTTGCCTTATCCTCCATTGACATAAAATACAAGGCAAACTTCAGTACAGGTTGTGAGGAAATGTGGTTACAAAGATATTAGTCGATCTTCAACTTGAACAAGCAGTGCTAACCTCACTTTTCTGCGACAATCAAAGTACTCTCAAAATGGCAAAACATTTAGTCTATCATGCCATAACTAAGCATATTGAAGTTCATCACAATTAAATCAGATAGTTGGTTGATAATCAAGACATTTTCCTTTATTATTGTTCTACAACCGAGCAAACTATTGACATAATGACAAAACCACTTGGCTCATGATAAGTTCACTCATCATGCCATGCTATTAAAAAGAAATCTAACTCCAGCTAGATTTTCATAATGGTGTAATGAGGTAACACGCATAAGCTTTCGTTCATAGTGCCATGTTAGAAGGAAAGCTAACTCCAACTAGATTTCCATCATGGTGTAATGTATTTGATGATAATATGGCAGTGTTATATGGAAAACTAACTATCTTAGATGGAAAACTATCTTAATGAAAGTTAACATGCATTAGCTTTTACTCATCGTGCAATGTTTTAAGAATGAAAGCTAACTCTAGCTATATTTCCACCATGGTGTATTGTGATTCATGACAACGTGTCTATGCTAGATGGGAAACTACACTATGAAAGCTTACACACATTAGATTTCACTCACCGTGCAACGATTTAAGGATGAAAGCTAGCTTCAGTTATATTTCCAACACAACGCAATGTAATTGATGATCGTGCAATGTTTTAATAATGAAAGCTAACTCTAGCTAGATTTATATCGTGGTACATTGTGATTGATGGCAATGTGGTTGTGCTAGATGAAAAACTACATTATGAATGCTAACACACATTACAATTCACTCATTATGCAATGCTTTAAGGACGAAAGCTAACTCTAACTAGATTTCCATCACGGTGCAATGTGATCAATGACGATGTGGTTGTGTTAGATGAAAACTACCTTATGAAAGCTAAAACAAATTATCTTTTACTCATCGTGCCATCTATTATTGGACTTGGTAACTAATTGTTCCAAGTCCAATAATAGGTTAGGCCCTAACATGAGTCGATCCAACGGATTGTCCCAAGTAACTAGGGTCCTACAATTCCATCCATCGAGTACCTCGAAAGGACTCATCTTGGAGGAAGCCTCATACCCGTTGTTGTATGCAAACTATGCAAGGTGCAGATAATCCTCCCACTAGGTGGGGTTGTTCATGACATACATTTGAAGCATGTCTTCCACAATTTGGTTTTTACACTGACACAATGATGTAACTTCTTTACTCATATCCATCGTGCCAAAGAAGCTACTAAGAAGTATTAAAAATTCCATGGTAATATATTATGAAGATTGCAAACATACTAGAAAGGTATTTTAAATGGATGAGATTGCAAACATACTAGCTTATTACCATCTCCAATGACAAAGTGGAAGCACTTACTAATGACAATCCTCATGCAGTATTTCCATATTCAAATTAAGCTCCAACAAGGCAGACATTTTAAATAGATGAGACTGCGAACATGCTATCTTATTACCATCTCCAATGAAGAAGTGGAAGCGCTACTAATTATTTGGTTAAGATACCATTAAACATACTAATCACAATCATGTGCAATATTTACATACTCAAATTAAGCTCCAATAAGAAAGGCATTTTAAATGAATGAAATTGCCAACATTATAAGGCATTTCCTTGAGATTCATACTAGGAATATTTACAAGGAATTTTACATATTTACGTCATGAAGTAATATAACTTATCCCATTTAGATTGATACCCATCTGATAAACCACATCATTAAAATGTGTTTGTGACTTAATATAATAAATCCCAGGGGTTAAAATCTAGAATATTACAAGAATGAAGAGGTGGAAGAACTACTTATTAGGTAAAAAGGAAAATATCTATTGCATACACTGCAAACAAACAAAATCGTAGCTCCTAAAGCCATTATTCCCATGGATCCATTCAACCATGAAGGGTACAATGAAGAGTATGTTGAATATGATGAATTCAAAGGGGTGTATAAAAAACTACAAGGTTATGAGAAATGAAAAATCAAAGACAATAAGGTTGATTACCATCTTTGAGATAGATCTATATACATGACAAGGAAGTTGTGTGGACAAAGGAAGAAACCCTACTGCTAATAAGGGAGGCTCATACCTCGAGGGCGGCTC
>LPNX010260881.1:44033-142697 GCA_001517045.1 Pseudotsuga menziesii | reverse complement strand
GATTTGCATGGAAATACTTTAGTTAAATTAAAAGGAGACACTTTAGTTAAAAGAAAACACTTAGATTACGACACTTAAGTTAGCTATCTAACTAAATGATTTATCCTCTAGCTAATGTTTGAGTTCAATATAAATACGGTCAATAAAGAGACCCACCCTTGTTGAGTCATTAAACTCATTATAGTGATCTAGTTTACTAGAATCCAAGTATAAAGGACGAATCGGTGTGAATGGTTTTCTTACTAGTGCAAAAAGTGCAAATTGGTGTCCAAGATTTTCTCTTCAGTGTTGAAAGGGAGAATAGTTGAGAGGACATATTTCACTAGAGAAAATAGTGTGAATTGACTTGTATGATCGACATATTGTTGAGAACTTCCTTCCATCTCTATTCTCTCTCACTCTGTCATAACACCTGGGGTGTTGATTCTCTCCTATCTTGCACCTCGAGTGCTGAAATAAATACCCTATTGTAAAACACATTCTCTACTATATATTGGTATTATACTTTGGAGATTTGTTGGGGTTTTTCTCCCACATTGTTTTCAGGGTTTTACCCAGTGTATATACTATGTTATGTTTGATTTATTATGTATATGAATGTTCAAATTGTTTAAAGTACTTAGTAATTCTACATTTAAATATTAAAGATCAAAGATCAACAAAAAATTTAGCATGGTATTACAGATCAGGGCGTGAAGGAGATAAGTTTTGGAAAGCAATCTTGATCCTATGTAGATCATGAGAAGTTGAGCACAATAATTGAATGTCAATGACTTCAATCTCCATGAGACCAGATGAACGACTTGAAGGAACCTTGAATTCAACAATTGGAAGGATAGGATCCTGAACATCCTAGAAGCGCATGACTAATATGGCTATGTATCCACTACTGTGGAAGAGCCTCCATCAAATGTAGGGTGCATGCTTTCAATAAGAACTAAGCTATGAATATTCTATGATACAATGGAAAACAACTTGATGCCGATGATTAGTCCATTGAAGACCGCAAAGGAATGCTTCAATACTTTTACAAACCTCTATGGAAAGAAGGCTCCAAATCATAAGAGGGCATTTAAGAACAAGATTTGGAATTTGAATATGGAGAAGGAAGAGATAGTGGCCTCTTTCTTCACAAATATCTCTCATGTAAGAGATCAACTCAAAAGCATTGGATTAGTGGTGAATGAGGATGATCTCATTCAGATTATTGTCGATGGTCTTCCAACTTCATGGGAGACATTCATAGCCACCATAAATGGTCAAGATGAGCAACCTACTTCGATAGATTTTGGCATCATTTCCTCCAAGACGAAGGGAGAACCCAAAGCAAGTATAATTCTTCCAAAGAAGAAAATATTTCTCTTGTAGAAAGTATGAAGTGATGAAAGGAATATTTCTCTCGGAACACAATGAAAAATTTGATAAGTTGAAGACTAAGTTCTACAACTACAATAAGAAGGGCCACTATGCAAGAAAGTGTTGAGCAAATCCAAGAGGAAATTTAAAACACATACTTCATGTTCTACTACTACATAAGATGAACCTACAAAAGAAAACTCTTCAAATGATAAGGAGACAAGGAATGCAGAAGATGATGACCATCGAAAGGAGTTTTTTGTTTAGTACACGAATGGTTTCTACATGAGGAAATTATCAAGATCCAGGTTGTAGTGAGCTTTTATCAAAAGAGAAAAGAAAAGGGAAAAGGACTCTAGTAATATCCATAAGGATGTATAGATCAAGAGATATCCCACACAAAACAATATGACCAAAGCAATGTTTCTAACCATTTGAATGAATTTGGTTTGTAGGAAAATGCTATGACCAACAAAGAATAATGACAAATATGAAGTCAATCTGGTTACAAATCTAGTATTCGACTGAAAGCATATTTCGAAAGATTCTAAGAGAAGATAGGAATAAAATCCCTCATGATATTCTAGAAGACTCTAGAAAACATTTTTGATTGGTGAAGAACATCTGAGGATTTTCTATTTTCATTCATGCATCAAAATAAAAGAGGATAATGATGGAGGATCTAGATTCTGATTATCGCCATTCAGATGTTAAGAGGGAGAAGCTATAAGAGTCCTCAAATTCACTAGATCCTGAAGAACTAGTAGAACCTATTGAAACATTACTTGATGGATCTAACACTAAGAGAAGATCTGCATGGTTTTGAGACATTCTACAAGAAGTAGAAAGGCATGGAGAAACATTAGGCTCATTAAGAGAGAAAAATAAACTAGAAATATACTTGGGGTGTGTTGCATTGATGAGTCACATTAGTAATTCAGAAACTTACACCTATGAAGAAGCTACTAAGAAGCAAGTATGAAAAATGTCATGATAATATTTTGTGAAGAATGATGTTTGGGAAGTTGGTCCTAAACCTTAGGGGAAGTCCATAGTAACTTTACTAGATGGATATAAATACCATCGTTCTCAATGGTGATTTTGAGGAAGAGGTTTACATACAACAATCGAAGGGGTTTGTAGTGCATGGGAAGGAGTCCCATGTATGAAAATTGAAGAAAACCTTGTAAGGGCTTAAGAAATCCCCGTAGGATTGCTATTTGAGTTTGACAACTATATTCAAAGATTGCTCTTCTCTAAGAGTTAATTTGTTACAAACCTATACTCTAAGACTATCAAGAACCAAGCTATGATATTGGTTCTCTATGTTGATGTTTTTTTCCTTATTGGAGAGAAGCAACAGATAGTTGGGTGCAAGAGGTATCTCACTTATGAGTTTGAAGACTTGATTCTTATGCACTATTTTCTTGGTCTTGAAGTTTGGTAAAGGAAAGATAATATTTTCCTTTGCAAATAAAGCACACAATTGATCTGTTGCAGAGGTTTGGCATGATGAATTGCAAATCCATGACCACACCATAGGTTTATAGTTTGAGGAAACTACATGAGTCAGATTTTGGATTGGATCTAGTGGATTCTAACCGGTATAGTTAGCTCATTAGTACCTTAATTTACTTGATATGCAGTAGACCTATTATATGTTATTCTATGAGTTAGATTTGTTTGCATTAAGTTATTATTGAGAGGGGGGTGAATCAATGATTGGACATATATGTGGAATTTTAACTTATGAATATTTTCACAGATTTAAAACTTTCCAATATTCATGATAATAATCAAAACAATGCACAAATAATTGAGAACAAATGTATATCTATAAATATTTATGTGTAATTACTTCATTGGTAGTTTACAATCTCCAAACATGACCACCCACTCATTTCAAGTGTTAACCTAATCCCACATACAATCTGTAGGCTGCTAGAACTAACCTGCAGCAACTTCAATCTACGTAAGCACCAACTCATGATCTTCAAGAACCGACATGAACATATATTAGTCTAACTGCACGACCTGTGACTTGTGGCTTCAAGATTTGACCTATGGAAAACTACACTCTCTGGTTGTGGAAGCACCAACTTCTGTATTTTCTCTAACACCAACTGGAAGGAAGCTATGACCCCCTTATTTTCATCTGCACCAATAGAAAGGATGATGCCACACCCTGATTGTATTATCCAAAACTGACTGGAGATGCAACCCCATATTCCTTGCCCCATGTGACCTCCATGATATGAAATATGATTATATAGGAAAATTGCAAATAGATAAATACCTTACCTTCACAATCCACAATGGTTGTATCCTTTTGATCTATGGTTGATCATTTTTGTATTAACATATAGTTTCCCAAAAAAAAAATGTGCGGGATACCATAGACCAAAATCCAAATTCCCTTTTAGATATATGAAAATTCTCTTTACTGCATGTACATTCATTTCTTTTGGAGAAGAGTGAAATATTAAAATCATCCCCACAGCCTGCATTATGTCAGGTGTTGAGGGTGTCACATATAACATACTTCCTATCATTTATTTGTAGAGTCTTTAATATACTTCATTTTCTTGATCATTATTACTTAGTTTGCATCCAATGATCATGGGTGTACACATTGGTTTACACTCCTCCATACTGAATATTATAAGCATCCCCTTTATGTACTTGGTTTGAGTGATGAATATGCCATCCTTGAGCTAGGATACTTGCAACCCTAAAAAGAAGGACAATTCTTCGAGAAGGGACATTTCAATCTCTTTTTGCATGTTCTCAGTAAACATTTGACCAAGTCTATCATCATTGATTCCAAATATTATGTCATCTACATATACCTCAATCATAGTAATGTCTTCACCTTTGAATTTTATGTACAAGTTACAGTCAACATGACCCCTCATGAAGCCTTGTTGTTGTATATATTTATCTAACCTTGAATACCCAGCTCTAGGAGTTTGTTTTAGTCCATACAATTCCTTTCTCAATCTTAGACAATAGCGATAGATGTACTTGTTCGGTGTCACCAGTCAAGAGTATTTTTTGGGTTTCCATGCTAGTGTTCTTATCACCTATGATCATATATTCTAAGTGAGTGTTTTGAAAAAATCTGGAAGTATTTTTTGTATACTTTTGGCTTATTATCTCTTCTTGAGGCAAATTTTCCTTTTGTTCAATTATCCTTTCTTCGTTTTGTGTAGCTTTTGTAGTTTCTTTGGGAAAAGGTTTATCATCATATTCTGAATTGTTGTATTTCAATTCTTCATCTATTTTTATGTCTGGACTTTCAACTATATTATTTAATCCTAGATTATAACATATGTACATCTTTCTTTTGATAGTGTATTAGAGGAAAATACCTTTGTCTGATCTTGATTCAAATTTTCCAAGGTTGTCTTCATTTTTCTTTATATAGCATTAACTTCCAAAAATACGAAAAAGCTCAACAGTGGTCGGTTTTCCTTTCCAGAGTTCATACGTTGTCATATTGTCACCTATTTTTATTTTTTCTTTGTTTAAAATGTGAAAAACAATGTGAAATTCATGTGTATAGAAGATATCAGAATGCTTGGAATCATTGAGTAGGGTTCTGGACATTTCTTACACAGTCATGTTTTTTTTTCTAGCTTCCCCATTATGCTGTGGTGTTCTAGTTGCTGAAAAAATGTCTCTTTATCCCATGTTGTTTATAATAGTCCTCAAAATCATTTGAGATGAATTCTCCATTGTTTTCTGATCTCATACATTTAATTTTTGATCTATTTCATTCCCAAGAAAAAAATTTAGAACTTTGAAGCACTCAAATGTTTCAGATTTTTTATTGAGTAAGAAGGCCCACGTCATACGGGTAAATCATCTATGAAGAGTGCAAAATAGTGTTCACATTTTAAGACTTTTATTTTAGTGGGTCCACATATATCCGTATAAACTAATTTCAATGGTATTGATGTGTAATTTCCCTTACCCTTGAAATTTACTCCTTTTTATTTTCCATGTTGAAAGTGTATGTAGACTAACTGTAAAGGATTTGTAATTTTGGGGATATCTTGTACTGCTTGTATCTTGATAATTATTTCAAGATTGTCAAAATTTATATGTCTCATTCTTCTGTTCCAGAGCCATCATTCATATACTTTTCCTAGGAAACACCTTTCTTCTTTTTCATCGAGTATGTAAACATTGTTTGGAGTTTTGGTTGCGGTTGTCACCAAGATGCCAATATATTTGTCTTTTATCCTGCATTTCTTGAAATAAAATGTGAGAGTGTGTCCTTGGTCACAAATTTGACTCACATTGAGAAGTTCATGTTTCATATTCTTAACCAACAAGAAATGATCTTCTTTAGTTCTTTGGTTTCCAATAGTGACCATTCTTTTAGCTATGATCTTGGTTGAGCCATTGTCTCCAAAGTAGACATTTCTTCCTCTTTATTTTTTGAGGATCAAGAAATTTCCTTTGTCATATATTTGGATCACTCACTATTAATATACCATTCATATTTCTTGTTATGCTCATGTAGTTCTAGTCTACATCCTTCATGACTTGATTGAACGAGTTTTTTGTACCAAACTTTCTTTGAGTGAAGATCGTTTTCCAGTGAGGATTTTTTTCGCAATTTTGGGTCATTTGTCTATAGTTTCCGCATTGTTGACACTCATGTTATGCACTTAAAGGGATGAAGGGATTTGAAAATTCTTGTGAATTTTCAGTATTTAAATTAGCGTCATTCATTCTATAGGACATTTTATGCTCTTTAGAATAGTTTCTCAAACATGCTCTACAATTTTTTACTTTGTGACTAAATTTTCTACACAAAAATAGTTTCCTATAAAGAGAGTCTTATACCTTGTGCATTGATAGATTCTTGGTTGCACATGACTCATGTTCTGAAAGGAAGAAATCCTTTTTTTGTAACTCTATTCCTCTTCAAGCATAAACCCATTGATTTCTATTACATAACTTCTGAAGTTTGTTCCTATATTTTTAGTTGGTCTTCTGAATTCCACAATTCTTTGCTAGACTTTTCCTAAGAATTCATTTTATCATTTTCCTTGAGCAGTTCTTCTTTTAGATGAAGGTCTTCTTCTAGTTTTTCACACATTTATTCCTTATGTGATAGTTGTTCCATTGTTTCTGTTAGGATTTATAATTCTCCCTTGACCAAACTGTCTACTAGATTATTTTATCCTAACTTAGGAGTTTTATTTAATTCTTTGGGTCCACTAGTACCATTGGGTCCACTTGGCCTAATGGGGCCACATGTACTAGTTACTAGAGTGTGGGTAACACCGATAGAGGCTAACTTCCACTGAATCCACTTGAATGCATCATTTTAGGTGCCTCCTAGGCCATTCCCTACATTTTAGGAGCCACTGGGAGTCCCAACACCACTTTCCTTAAGTCAGTTGGAGTTGGAACTAGTTAAGCGTAGTTGTTTTCCAATTACTTTTTTACTAGATCACAATCAGTTTAGTTAGCTCCAGTTATGCATGGTTGTATGTGGATAAGTCGCCTTTTCTCACCTACCAACACTTCAGTTAGACTGAGTTAATTGATTTGAATTGATTGCTTGACTATATTTGACATTGGAATTTGACTACTTGGACTCTGATATTGATTGAGACATATTTAGTTAGTTAGTCAGTCATAGTTAGTCACATCCACTTGGGAGATTCAAATTCATTCCTCATGATTCTAATTCTTTTCCTATGTAATGCTATTGTAACACCAGGTTATGTAATGAAGACAATACTGTAATTCTCTGAGCAATGCTTGTATGTTTCCTGTGGGATTTGATTTGTTCAGTTTGCATAATTCATTCCCATTCACTACATCAATAATTTGGACTCATTACTTGATGATCTAAATGACGCAACAATTCTAACATGGTATCAGAGCCATTTCAAGCATGCTTCATGTATGCCTGCTCTCCATTGAACACCAAAAGCAACTAGGTTTCCATAGAAGTCCTAGAAAGAGTGCCTTGCTTCCTTTGAATTTATTCAGAGTGGCGGTGCGGGCGTGAAGGACCCTAATAAAGTGTTCATGTCAAGAGGGAAGGATTTATTCTAACATATTTCAAATATTTTTGGTTTTTCAACAGTGATATTTTGTAGGTCTAACTTCATATGGATTCGATATTATCAGCTCCTCTTCTTCATCCACAAGATATTCAAAATGGAAGTTGAAGATGATTGCATCTCTAAAGAGATAAGGTATCAATGAGGTATCTATTAGACTTGGTAAAGAGTATTATGAATATGAGAATTATTGGCTAAATGGTGGTGATAGAGCTTTTGGAATAACATGTATGGCATTTTCTCCAAGCTTGTGCTACCTTATTAATTCTTCTAAATACCCAAAGGATCTCTGGACTGAACTGGATAGAAAATTTGGGAAGCATAATGAGGATTATTATAGAAATTTGGAGAGCACATTCAAAACCACAAGAGTTATTTATTCAAAATTCTCGGCCTCTACTCTCTCTGATGAAGTTGTTCAATATGAAGAAGCATAATCTTCCACACAATTAATTCAAATTGAAGAAAGTCTCCTTGGGGTGACTCCTTCTCCTTCTTCTCCAAAAGTTTATGAGATCTATGATATCTCATATTCTCATATGGATGATCTAGGAGAAGACATTCGAATATCTATTATTGAAGAAAAAATCTCCTTCTGTTCTATGCAAAAATTCTCTAGTGATTCTTCTATTTTAAATTATGTGCATAGTTTATTGGTGATTGCTCCAAGAAAGGGAGAGGAATTTGATTTCTATGTCTCTAATGATATTGATGCTGTGTAGATAAGTAATTATTTGGATATTTTGGAAATAATATCAGATTATAGGAGTGATACATTCACTCTCATTGATCTATATCTTCCAACAAATTCCTACATGATTGCATGCACCAATGCTCAGAATTTTGAAGAAGGAGAGAATTGTGCATCTACCATCTCGGTGGAGCACACCCTTGGATATGATATGAACCTATTTGGATCTGATATTATCTTATTTGGATCTGATCTGATATCACTTGGTCCAAGCTTTCAGTTTCATGAGCTTCCAATGTTGCTTCTAGCTGGTCTCATATATTTTGGTGTGAAAAATCAAGTACCAAAATTATCCTTCGAAGTTGTTGCTGGTGATTTGATGTCAGTATTATTTTATGATTTTGATGATATTATATTTAATGGATCTCTGGATATTTGGAAATAATATCATATTTGAGGAGTGATCCATTAATCCTCAATAATCTCGATCTTTCAGAAAATTCCTACATGATTGCATGCACCAATACTCAGGGTTTTGAAGAAGGAGAAAATTGTGCGTCTACTATCACAGTGAATCACTTGGATTTATTACACATTATTGGATCTGATATGAAATTATTTGGATCTGATATGAACTTATTTGGATCTGATATGATCTTATTTGGTTCAGGTTTTAAGTTTCAAGAGATTTTAGTAATGCTTGTAGCTTCTCTCATCAATTTTGGTGTGAAAAATCAAGTACCACAAGTCTTCTTCAAACTTGTTGCTGGGGATTTGATGTTAGTTTCCTCTTATGAGTTTGATGATATTATATTTTGTGTATTATTGGTTATTTCTGAAGATATATCAGATTTTGGAGCTCAAGAATTCTCTCTCCACAGTACTAAGGATTCTCTACCTATCTATTTGATCACATGCTCATCTCCTCAAAGAACTAGTAAAGATGGAGACATTTTGCATTCGCCTAGACACTTGCTCATAACACTTGGGGATGATTTTACCTCACATGGTTTGATGTTCAACGCTGCAATTTATTAATTGTTTGGGTGTTCCTCACATGGTTTGAATTCTCAAGTACCTTTTCTCTATCATTAGTTGATTTCAGTTGCTCTACATGGGTCTAGTTTTCATCCAGTAGCTGTCTATATTTTTAATTTAGTTGAGCATATACTTATTCTTCCAAAGAGGAAGATTCCTCCAGAAATAATCATTCAGTTTGGATTCATAGGTTCACATGCACAGATTCAGGATGTTACTACACAGAAGAACCAAAATACTTCTTTGTTGTTGCATAGTGCTGCAAATTGCAGCAAAATATTTTGCCAATTTTTAACTTGTATTTCCTAATTCCTGCTTATCTTGAGGGGGGGGGTTTCCCATGAGGTTTTCCCCTATTTCCTTGGTTTATTAAGAAACATATTTTATCTTTTAGATTGTACATGGGTGAATTTTGGCCTTGTTTCCAGGGCCTACGGTTGTCCAAGTTAGGATTCAAGGGGGTTGTTAGGATTTATAATCCTCCCTTGAGAAAACTGTCTATTAGATTATCTTAGCCTAACTTAGAAGTTTTATTTAATTATTTGGGTCCACTAGTACCATTGGGTCCACTTGTCCTAATGGGGGCACATGTACCAGCTACTAGAGTGTGGATAACACCAATAGAGGATAAATTCCACTTACTGCACTTGCATGCAATAGTTTAGGCGCCTCCTAGTCCATTCCCTACATTGTAGGAGCTACTGGGAGGCCCATCACCAACCTTCTTTAGTCAGTTGGAGTTGGAACTAGTTAAGCTTAGTTATTTTCCAATTACTTTTAAGTTAGATCAAAATCAGTTCAGTTAGCGCCAGTTATGCATGGTTGCATGTGGATAAGGCACCTTTCTCACCTACCACTTCAACTAGACTGAGTTAACTGATTTGAACTGATTTCTTGACTAGATTTGAAATTGGGAGTTAACTACTTCAACTTTGATATTGATTGAGACATCTTTAGTTATCTAGTCAATCAGAGTTAGTCACATCCAGTTGGGAGATTTGAATTCATTCCTCATGATTCAAATTCTTTTCCTATGTAACAGTATTGTAACACCAGATTATGTAATGAAGATAATAATGTAATTCTCTTAGCAATACTTGTCTTTTTCCTATGAGATTTGATTTGTTCAATTTGTATAATTCATTCCTATTCACTGCATCAATAATTTGGACTAATTACTTGATGATTTAAATCGAACAACAATTCTAACCGTTTCTAATTTTAACTTCCTTATTTCTTCATCTTGTTCTATATGCTCTGTAAGTTGCTCTTTCAGATCCTTGTTTTTATTTTTTATATTTTTATAACTCTTCCAAAGCATTGCTCAATTCTCCTTCAAAATACACTTCTACAAATTCTTCATCATCTAGTGCACCCTTCATGACTTTAGGAAGCATTTCTAGTTTCGTCATTTGTGCGTTGGATCTGTCTTTCATATGTTAGTCTATTTACTGAAGAAACCCACTCTGATACCAATTGTTGGTATTATGGTATTACTAAGAGGGGGGTTAATAAGTAATTACGCATACATGTGTAATTTTAACTTATGCATATTTTCACAGATTTAAAACTTTCCAGCATTCACAATAATAATCAGAATATCGCACAAATACTTAAGAAGAAATGTTTATCTATAAATATATATGAGTAAATTACATTAGTGGGAGTTTACGGTATCCAAACATGAGCACCCACTCATTTCAGGTGTTAAATAGATCCCAAGTACAATGAGTGGGATGCTGGCACTGACCTGCAGCAACTTAAATCTACGTAAGAACCAACTCAAAATATTCAAGATCTGACCTGAATAAATATCAATGTGACTATGAAACTTGTGACTTGTAGCTTCAAGATTTCACATATGGAAAACTACACTCTTCAGTTGTGGAAGCACCAACTTCCCTTTGTTCTTCAGTACCGACTGGAAGGAGGCTATGACCCCCTATTTTTTATTTGCACCAATATAAAGGACGCTACCACAACCTAATTGTATTCCACAACACCGACTGGAAGAAGCTTGTAATCCCTTTATCCTTACGCCATCTGACCTCCTTGATATGAAATATGATTGTATAGAAAAATTACAAACATATAATACCTTTGCTTCATAATCTGCAACTGTTGTATCCTTTTGATATGTGTCTAAGTATATGTGTATTAACAAACAGTTTCCCAAAAACATGATGTGTGAGAATATCTACATTTTTCGTCTGAATAGAGTTTCCAACTCAATCACCTTTGTTGTTTTGCAAACTTTGTCTTCTACTGAGCATGAACTTCACACATCCAAGATACAGGTATCCTTTTCTGCTAGCACACTTATTTTTTGTTCATTACTAATTATATTGCACACTACATATTTTCTTTATAAATATGATCTCTACGATCAATGAGACATTGATACCCCCTAATAAATTTTGAAGCTTGTTAAGGAGTTATCTCAGATCTTCATTTCTACAAGCCGACTTCACCTCATCCATCTCTTGCTTTTTTATAATCTTCTTAACTTAAGATATGTTTCCACTTGGTGAAGCTCCTTAATTTCGGATAATGCTTCACTGAATTGTATCTTTAACAAATTAGGATTTGCATCAGCATGCCTCTTTCTGCAATTCAACTTTGTGTCGTGTATGACGCACATACGCAAACATCCTTGTGGGATTCTTGTACGTGTTGGTGTATTTGCAAATTCGAAATATATTTTGGTGTATATAATCATTGTATGTTGTTGTACCCCTATTAGGGATGTGTGTTACCCCTTTAAGGGATGTCTAAATTGTGTCTAGACCTTGAGGTACAACCTCTATTGTAAGTCGAGGCAATAGTCCCTAGTGTAACATCATGTAATATGTACTTGTTGTCTCTCTAGGAGAAGTGGGCCCCATGTGACATGACATGTAGGATTGAATGTTATATTTGGTTAGTGATATGAAAGGGTAAAAATAGGGAGGTACTCTCCCTCATTTATACACACCCAACACACTCTCAAGTGCCCATGAGAGAGAGAGTCATTCAGAGGTGATCCGGAGGATCTAAAAAGGCCAATTTTCAAAATCATCATATTTCAACGAAAATAGTACCATGTCTAAGATCTCATTAATATGATTCCAACGTTGCAAACAGCGTGTCAAATGGACTCCGGATGCAAAATATATTGCGTTTTGAAGTTTGGCCCAATAGGGAAAATTTTGGCTGAAGTGCCATGTGGCACTCCCTCAAGCTGCCACGTGGTAGTCAAAAAGTGCATTCTAATGACATGGCATGATAATGTGTCATGATGATGTGGCATGCTGACATGGCATGATGATGTGGCATGGTGACATGGCATGATGAAGTGGCATGATGAATAGCATGCATGCATTTGTGCTTGAAATGAGTTTTAGGACATTCATGCATTTACTCATGAGAAATTGTAAAATGATTAATATTTGAAGTGAGTGGAAAAATTACTCACATATTACTCATTTATTTTATTGCTTGAGTTGTTACGAAGTTAATGCATGGTTGTAACCAAAAACAAACATGCCATATTTGTAAAGAAGTTGTAACAAGTTGGTTTATGGTTGAAAAGCCAACATGCTATTTAAAAAAGGGATTTTGTTATGTAATGGATTATTGTTGGATTTTTGTAAATGTCATTATGGGGAAGTAACTAAATGTGAAAACCCATGGGCATGTGGGCATGAACCATATTTTTGGTTTATGTTCTTAAAAGCCAAACCAATTTGTAACTAATCCCAATTTGGAGAATCACATGTATCATGCCACCAAGAGTAGCTTCTCCTATTTAAGCACTTGTCATGTGCATTTGAAGGGAGCTCAAGTTTGGAGAGATGTATCCCATAGAGGAAGCAAGAATCTAAGAGGCCCCATTGGGGGTCTCCATTGGAGAAGCTCATGGAGAGGATCCAACCTTGTAGTTCCAGCTCAAAGAGCAAGCATGGCTCCATCATGTCCGAAGGTGATCCAGCGTAGGAGACAAAGAAGCAGAGTCAGTTCAAGGAGGCAACATTTCAATTTGCATTTGAAGGCAAGTAACGACCATCTACACTCTCATCCCGAAGGAAAAAGGTGAAGGGATTGGTTGGTAAGAGTGTGACTTTGGTTTTATTGATGCACCTGTCATGCAAACATATTGTCGTCTATTGAGACTATCCTGCAGAAGATCGTGTGGCGTAGCTCGAGGTTCGTGGCTCGTAGATTCAGTTGAAAGAGTGCGATTTGCAACAATATGCAAGTCTTTGATCCGCTCGAGGTTCGATGGCTCGTAGATTCAGTTGAAAGAGTGTGATTGGCTACATTGGGAAAATATCTTCATGTCCAAGTTTGGCAACTTCTCGAGACAAAGGAGGCAGGCATTTGCTTGCTTGATTTCTGCAGTCTTCGATTGAGTCCTATAGCTTGTGCACTTATGTGACCCATTATAGGCCGTTATGGTGCAGCATTAGATATGAATAAATGATGAAGACTCTACAGGTGAATCCATTGTGATGTATCTTATGTATTTGTGCATCTTTTCAATGGATTGGTCACTCTATTTTGGAGTAGGCCCGGAGACGTAGCCAGGAGATCTGGTGAACTCTGTAATCAAATCGTGTCACTAATGTGCTTGAATGATTTTTCATTTTCATGTGGATGATTCTATGTTACACACTTGCACTAATTTCAGAAAAAAGATCCTATTGGTCTTGATTGTTTCGAGCGGGTTCGATGACTTTTAGGGCTCGCCCCCGCGATCAAATCAAGTGGTATCAGAGCAGGCTGACAAGTGTTGCAGGTTGTGGAATTTTGTGAGAAAAATTTTGTAGTGTGTGAAAATCCAGGAATTGGAAGCAGTTTGAGCAGGAACCAATGAAGCAAGAAGTAGATGAGCATACCTGCAAGAATCTTTTGGGAACCAAAAGCCTTCCTAGTGGGGAGGAATGATCCGGGAGGATCTAAAAAGGCCAATTTTAAAAATCATAATATTGCAACAAAAATGGTACCATGTTTAAGAGCTCTTCAAGCCGATTCCAATGGTGCAAATGACGTGTCAAACGGACTCCGGATGCAAAAGATATTGCGTTTTGAAGTTTGGCCCCAACAGGGAAAATTTTGGCTGAAGTGCCAGGTGGTACTCCCTCAAGCTGCCACGTGGTACTCAAAAAGTGCATTCTAATGACATGGCATGATAATTTGTCATGATTATGTGGCATGATGATGTGGCATGCTGACATGGCATGCTGATGTGGCATGATGACATGGCATGATGATGTGGCATGGTGACATGGCATGATGAAGTGGCATGATGAATAGCATGCATGCATTTGTGCTTGAAATTATTTTTAGGACATTCATGCATTTAATCATGAGAAATTGTAAAATGATTAATATTTGAAGTGAGTGGAAAAATTACTCACATATTACTCATTTATTTTATTCCTTGAGTTGTTATGAAGTTAATGCATGGTTGTAACAAAAAACAAACATGCCATATTTGTAAAGAAGTTGTAACAAGTTGGTTTATGGTTGAAAAACCAACATGCTATTTAAAAAAGGGATTTTGTTATGTAATGGATTATTGTTGGATTTTTGTAAATGTCATTATGGGGAAGTAACTAAATGTGAAAACCCATGGGCATGTGGGCATGCACCATATTTTTGGTTTATGTTCTTAAAAGCCAAACCAATTTGTAAATAATCCCAATTTGGAGAATCACATGTATCATGACACCAAGAGTAGCTTCTCCTATTTAAGCACTTGTCATGTGCATTTGAAGGGAGCTCAAGTTTGGAGAGATGTAGCCCATAGAGGAAGCAAGCATCTGAGAGGCCCCATTGGGGGTCTCCATTGGATAAGCTCATGGAGAGGCTCCAAACTTGTAGTTATAGCTCAGAGAGCAAGCATGGCTCCATCATGTCTGAAGGTGATCCACCGTAGGAGACAAAGAAGCAGAGTCAGTTCGAGGAGGCAACATTTCAATTTGCATTTGAAGGCAAGTAGTGACCATCTACACTCTCATCCCGAAGGACAAAGGTGAAGGGATTGGTTGGTAAGAGTGTGACTCTAGTTTTATTGATGCACTTGTCATGCAAACATATTGTCGTCTATTGAGACTATCCTGCAGAAGATCGTGTGGCGTAGCTCGAGGTTTGTGGCTCGTAGAGTCAGTTGAAAGAGTGCAATTTGCAACATTATGCAAGTCTTTGATCCGCTCGAGGTTCATGACTCGTAGAGTCAGTTGAAAGAGTGTGATTGGCTACATTGGGAAAATATCTTCATGTCCAAGTTTGGCAACTTCTCGAGACAAAGGAGGCAGGCATTTGCTTGCTTGATTTTTGTAGTCTTCGATTGAGTCCTATAGCTTGTGCACTTATGTGACCTATCAGAGGCAGTTATGGTGCGGCGGTAGAGATGAACAGATGATGAAGAATCTGCAGGTGAATCCATTGTGATGTATCTTATGTATTTGTGCATCTTTGCAATGGATTGGTCACTCTATTTTGGAGTAGGCCCGGAGACGTAGCCAGGAGATTTGGTGATTTCGTAATCAAATCATGTCACTAATGTGCTTGAATGATTTTTCATTTTCATGTGGATGATTCTATGTTACAGACTTATATTATGCTCATGTTCACTTGCACTAATGTCAGAAAAATGATCCTATTGGTCCTGATTGTTTCGAGTGGGTTCGATGACTTTTCGGGCTCGCCCCCGGGATTAGATCAAGAGGAGGAGAGATAGATAGTTGTTGAATACTTCTTATTACTGCTTTTAATAATATTACTATTCTGAAGAAGTTTGCGGGGTTATCTCCTTTCTGGTTTTCCCAATGAAAATATTTGTGGCTCATGTATCTTTTATGTCTTATGCATCCTTTTGTACTTGTTATTCTTTCATATAAAGATCCTAGATAATCTAATCAGATCTTAAGAAAAAAGAACATGGTATCAGAGAATCTTTGATAGAAGGCATTGTGCAGCTACAAGAACTAGGGATTCCTAGTTGAAGGTGTTCTCTCCAGAGATCATCATCACCTGTTAGGGTTTCTCTAATAAACCCTAGCTCATCCTGCTCCAGAACCTGGTGGGACACCTCAAATCGGTAAGATCCAAATCTTTACTATTTACTTTTGAGGTTCTCATTTTGAAAATATGACTCACCATGCTCAGCTCGAGGACAAGCTTGGAGGGGCTAATAAATTTCAAGTATGGAAGTACAAGATCTCCCTGATCCTTAAAGAAAATCACTTGTATCGGTTATCTCTGGAGATGTTCGAGAACCAGAGGGAGATGAGGCAAAGGCTTCTCTTAAGAGAAGCTTGGCTAAGGCTAAGATAATCATTGAATATTCTATCAAGGATCGCCTCATCCCCCATGTGTCTGCATTCAAGACATCGAAGGAAGTATATGATGCTTTGACCAAAATTTTAAAAGGAAAGAAAATCAATCAGAAGATGAATTTGAGGAACCAGATGGAGAATGTGAATATACAAAACTCTGAGACTATATAGTATTACTTCATAAGGGTTTCTCAAATCAAAGAACAACTTGAAGCAGTCGAAAAAAATGTCAAAGAAGGAAAAATTGTAATGACTATCGTGAATGGTCTCCCTAGATCATGGGACTCATTCATTCAAGGGATTTGTGCAAGAAGGAAGCTGATCTCTTTTAGCAGACTTCGAGAAGAATGTGCACAAGAATAAGCTATAATTGTGACAAGAGAAGAAAAGATGGGAGAATCTCACAATCAAGCTCTTGGAGTATACACCAGGAAGAAATTCAAGAAGAAGGTGAAGAAGGAGAACTTTAATCACAACAAGAATAAAGAAAAGAAACCAAAGAATACCAAAAGAGGTATTTCAAATGTTCGATGCTATACTTGTGATGAAAAGGGACACTTGGAAATATATTGTCCCATACATAAAAAAAGACACCATGCTCATATTGTCGAAGATGATGAACAACAAACAAAATATTCAAACGGGAGAAGGATGATTCAGATGAACAATATGTGCTAATATTAACACTTACTGGCACTATCAAACACAGAAGCAATGATTGGCTCATGGATAGTGGAGCTTCCAAAAACCTGACGGGATACAAGGAATCATTTGTCAATATGTATAAAGACGAGTCACCTCACAAGGTGAAACTTTGGGATGATTATAAATACCCCATAAAAGGTGGTGGCGAAGCTTCATACAAGCTTGACTCTAGGAAATACTTAAAGATGAAGGATGTGTTATATGTTCCAGGATTGAAGAAGAATCTTCTTTTCATATATGCATTAGATGCAAAATGAATTAGGTTTGCATTTGTTGATGGACAAGTTCTTATGTGGCCCTTAGGAAAGACAATATAGGATGCAATAGTGATTGGAGAAGAAGACAGAGGCTTGTACAAGTTGAAGGGACAACCTGAATTACAAGCATTGGTTCATGAGTCAATTGAACCAAATGAGATGTGACATAGAAGGCTTGTACATGTGCACTATAGAGAACTATCGATGGAAAGCAAAGAAGTTTTAGGATTTCAGGATATCTAGGCAAAGCATGAGGGCATTTGCAAAGGATGTCTAAAAGGAAAGAATGAAAAGAAGACATTTCCGACTAGTGAGATTAAGGCTAAAGGAATATTGGAGATAGTACACTTGAATGTATTAGGACCCGTGTCTTCTAGCTCATTAAGCAGGTATGTAATTTTTTTCCTTTATAGACGATTTCTCACGTAATACTTGGATATATTTCTTGAAAGAGAAAAGTGAAGTTTTCAGTAAGTTCAAGGAATATAAATCCTTGGTCAAGAACCAGACATATAGGAAGATGAAGATTCTATGGTCAGATAATGATAGCGAGTTCACTTCGGAAGAATTCAAGGGACTCTATAGAGAACCTGGGATTAAGAGGGAATTGGGCACTCCATACAATCCTCAGCAAAATGGGGTTACGGAACGAAAGAACCAAACCATAATGGGAGTAGCAAAAGCAATGTTGATTGACGAGGATCTTCCTATGCACCTTTGGGCAGAGGAAATAAGAACAATTGTGTATGTACAAAATTGTACTCCTCATAGAGTACTTGACAATAAGATTCCTGAAGAGGCTTTCTCAGGAGTGAAACCCGAAGTCAGCCATATGAGAATATTTGGTTTCCCGGAGTACATACATGTCCCAAAGGAGAAAAGGACCAAGTTTGATCCTTCCGGGAGGAAGGGTGTATTCATAGGATACATTGATACATCCAAGGCCTACTGAATATACTTCCTAGGAATCAAGAAGATCGAAATTATTAGAGATGTAACCTTTGATGAAGACTCGACATACTTTAGATCTAGGAGGACTCCTATCCAGGAAGTCGAGGAACCCGAAGAGATGAGAGTCCAAGACATGGAAATTGGAGAAGCAATTCCAAAATACCCTGAAGATCACAACATGAAAAAATCACAAGAGTTAGTATAGACATTCCTTGAGATGGACTCGCACAATAGGAAACCAACATGGGAACAAGAGCTCTTATGAGAAGCTGAAAGGTATTGCGCTCTAGAAGGAATGCATAGATATAGAAAGAGGGCACATCCATACAATAGCTATGTGGCCCTGTTGTGTGACATCATTGATAAATACCCTTCCACCTATGAAGAGGCTACATAAAAGAAAGAATGGAAAGATGCAATGATAGAGGAATATCAGTCAATCATGAATAACGATGTTTGGGAGGTTGTTCCAAGGATAGAGAATAAGTTTGTTGTGAATTCAAAGTGGATATACAAGATCAATCATGCTGTAGATTGTAGAAACAAGAAATGCAAGCCAATATTCGTATCACGAGCATTCTCACATAAATAAGGCATAGACTATGAAGAGACATTTGCACCCATCGTGAGGCACACTTCCATAAGGACCATATTTGTTTTGGAAAAAGTTATGAAATGGAAAGTACACTACAGGGATGACAAGACAACTTTTTTGAATGGTGTAGTCGAAGAGGAAGTGTACATGGAACAACCACTAGTATTTGACACACATGATAGGAAGACCCATGTGTGAAAATTAAAGAAGGCCTTGTATGGCTTGAAGCAAGAACCAAGGACATGGTATGATAGGATGGATAACTTCCTGATGAGCTTGGGATTCACCAAGAGTAAATCAAATTCCAACCTCTACTTCAAAGTGGAAGATAGAAGACCAGTGATACTCCTTCTATATGTCGATGATTTGTTTCTAACGGGCGATGATGAACTCATTACAGATGCAAGGATGAGACTTCCTTCAGAGTTCAAGATGAAATACCTAGGTATGATGCACTACTTCTTAGGAATGGAGGTATGGAAAAGTGAAGATGGAATATTCCTTAAGAAAGGGAAGTATGCAGTGGAGATTCTGAAGATATTCGAGATGTTGGACTATAAGACTATGGACACACCTATGGCATCTAAATTGAAGCTTCCAAGTGATGCTTCATCCGAGAAGGTTGATGCCACGACGTATCGTTAGATGATTGGCTCATTGATGTATCTGATGAATACAAAACCATACATATGCTTTGTGGTGAACACCCTGAGATAGTTCTTAATGGATTCGAGACAGGTTCATCTGATAGCGGTAAAGCATGTTCTGAGGTACCTAAAAGGTACAGTGGATTATGGGATCAAATATGATGTGAATTAGAAGATTAACCTACATGGTTATGTTAATTCAGACTGGGAAAGTAGCTCCATTGATAGGAAGAGCACCTCAGGTTGTTGCTTTAGTTTAGGATTTGGCATGATCTCTTGGTTCAATAAGAAGCAATCATGTGTGGCACTGAGTATGGCTGAGGCAGAGTATGTTGTCAATTGCTCAACTAGTTGCGAGGCAGTGTGGCTACCAAACCTACTGTCTAACTTATTTAATCTCCACTCATATGTGACTTTCATCTTTCACGAAAATCAGATTTGCATGAAGCTGACGAAAAACCCAGTGTTCCATGAAAAGTCAAATCACATCGAGATCAAGTTCCACTATATCAGGGAGATGGTGAGAGAGGAGTGGTGAAGCTCCAGTACGTGGAAACAGAGGATCATATAACCAATATCTTGACCAAGCCTCTTGCGAGAGTGAAGTTCTTGTACTTAAGAGTAATATTTGGTGTGATCCAAATCGAGCTCCCTCGAAATACTGATCCCTGGCATGGTACACAGGTTACTTAGATGTAATATGTCCCCAAGGTTATCTAAATGAAAAATATCTTGGACGCAGGCTCTTGAGATGTAATTCCTTGAGGTTAACCAGAAGAACGTAAAAAGGTCCTGGTGTAGCAGGTTGTTGGGTCGTAATTATTCCTACCATATATATGAGATATATGAAGTTCCCATGTTGAGATGATAAGGTCATGAAACACATGAGGTGCACCTAGGAGGCTCTTTAATAGAATGTGGGTCGACCGTAGATGCTTTGGTTGTTTGTTGTTTTGTCTTGTGCAGGAAAAAAGAGATGATCTTGATACGACGAAGGTAGAAGAGGTAGGATATTTCCGTGGCTATGTGAACAAGATATTGGACAGATTCTATGTGAATAATTTCTTGATATGTGATGAATACCTGGCAGAGGAATAGGCCTACATCCAGCATGAAAAAGGGTTGGCAATGCAGAAACTTCTGATGAAAATTAGTATGGTACGATGATGAAATTATAAATTAAAATAAGATGATGGCAACAACTATGATGAAGACTATATGACTCTGTGATGATGACGATGCAATGAAGACCTAACCAGACGTGTTGATGACTGTGTAGAGAGAGAATACCTTCCTAGTTAAGAGGGGTTGTTGATGTATTTGTAACTTCGAAAGATATTCTGATGTATATTATCATTGTATGTTGTTGTAACCCCATTGGGGATGTTTGTTACCCCTTTACGAGATGTCTAATTTGTGTCTATACCTTGAGGTACAACCTCCATTGTAAGTCGGGGCAATATTCCCCAGTGTAACATCATGTAATATATACTTGTAGTCTCTCTAGGAGAAGTGGGCCCCATGTGAGATGACATGTAGGATCAAATTTTATATTTGGTCAGTGAATTGAAAGGGTATAAATAGGGATACATTCTCCCTCATTTATACACACCCAACACACTCTCAAGTGTGCATGAGAGAGAGAGACAGTCAAAGGAGGACAGATAGATACTTGGTGAATACTTCTTATTACTGCTTTTGATCATCTTACTATTCTGAAGAAGTTTGTGGGGTTTTCTCCTTTATGGTTTCCTTGGTGAAAATCTTTGTGTCTCGTGTATATTTTATATCTTATGCATCTTGTTGTACTTGTTATTCTTTCAAATAAATATCCTATATAATCTAATCAAACATTAAGAAAAACTAATAGTCCACATTGGTTTACTGCTTATTTTTCTTTACAAATCTTTGTACCACATACCATATTCTTCATGGGACTTTTACACACAATTTTGTTTATTTTTGTTCATAAGTCACACAAATGGTATTTCTGCATCTGTATCATTTTCAATTTTTTTTCTATGTTTATTATTATGTGCGCATTTGTGACCAATGTTATGGTGGTATACTTTCTTTCATGTGACTTCCACATTCTCTCATATGTATTTCCTCAAGATGGTTGTGTGAGAGGAAGTCTTTTGGCAATTCCATCTGATTCTTTTGACTTCTGGTCCATCTGTTTTGATCCTTTGGAAACACATATTCATCATTTTCATTTGAACATTTGATCCTTTGACATCTTTTAATTTTACTTATGATCCCTCTGATCTTTGATCCTTTCACATCAATGAAAACACATATTCAACAAGGTCATGTTTGAGGCTAGACATAGACATTGGTTTGCTACTAAGCATGTGCTTAGGTACCTCTGAGGTATAATTTATTATGGACTCAAATATGTCTCCTGTGGTGAGGTAAAGTTACTTTCTTATACCAACTCCAATTAGGATGGTAGTATTGTGGCTAGTACTACATAAGCAAAGTGTATCACGACTAGTACTACATAAGAAAAGTATATTGTGGCTAGTACTAGCTGCTGAGAATTTGAGTGGCTTAGGAATATACTACCTGGGTTGTTCGAGGGGAATCTTGAGACTAGAATCATTCTCTATGTTAAAAGCAGTATTAAGCTCTCATAAAACCATGTGAGATTAAGTATAAATCCATTAAATACATGGTCTAAATAAGTGCCTTAGTACATTGGTAATGATGAGAAGATAATGGATGCATTATCTAAGCCCATGTCTGTGACGAAGTATAGGTACTTCTGAGACAATATTGGTATGGAAAATAATTTATCCCTTACTAAGAGGGAGTTAAATAGGAAATGAATTTGGCCTCTTGCTCTGTCTTGTGGAGCCTTCTAGAGCACCATACCTTTCTGCTTCTTGAATAATCTCATGGAACCAAGATGGATTTCTCTTGTGGGAGATATTCATGTGGGTAGGTTCTTGGGGCTTCAACATATCATGTTCTTCCAAAATCTCATCATCATGAGAAGGTGCAAATTCTTTCATTGGTTCTGCAGCTCTAGGAGCTACAACTTCTTCATATGTTTCTTCAGGTTGGCACTTCCGTGACTTCTTGAGAGTTGCATATTCATCAAAGGTTACATCCCTGCTAATTTCCATATGATAGTAACCTGGTATATAGATTCTGAAGGCCTTGGAGACCTCACAATACCCAACAAATATTCCTTTCTTTCTGAAAGGATCCAACTTGGTTCTCTTCTTTTTTGGTATAAGAAAAAACACTGGACAACCAAATATCTTGAGGTGACATACCTCTATTTATTTCCTGTAAACATTTCTTCATGGGTCTTGAATCTAAGTGCACTATAGGGTATTATGTTCTGTACATATTCTGGTGTCCTTATTGCTTCATCCCATAAGTGCATAGGAATATCTTGATCATGGATCAAGGCTACTTCAGAGTGACTTATCAATTCATACATGCCACCCTCTAGCGACAGATACACCTTCTAGAGAACATATTATTCAACTTATTCTTTTTCTAAATTCTTGGGAGTTTCTTCTTCTTTTGTTAAGTTAGCATGATGTCTCTTTTTATTCCTCCTCTTATATTCTTCTTTCTTTGTCAAACAATTTGTGGCAATGTGTCCTATCTTATCACAATGGTAAGATTGATAAGTGGAGAAAGCTTTCGGCTTGTAATCTCCCTTTTTATTCTTTTGAAACTTCTTAGGAGGATAAGACCCTTTATTAGTTTCCTTTTTGAAATGATTCTTTCCTTTTCTTCTTCTGGTATGAGTATTTAGAGCATGGTCATCATCTCTAAGTAGTGTTTCTCGGTCAGCTACTCTTAACTTCTTCTTGAACACATTCTTCCCATAGGATATAAAATTTTAGGCTTTCCTTCCTTACACAGATTTTCTGGATGAAGGAGTCCCATGGTCTAGTAAGACCATTGAGAGCGGTCATTACTAGTTCAACTTCATCAATCTTGTCTTCAGTTGCTTCTAGATTTTATTTGAATTAAGAGACCCTTGTGAAGTATTCATGGATGGATTCACCCTTTCTCATATTTTTACTTTTGAGCTGGGCTCTCAATTTCATCTTTCGGTTGATGTTTCTTCCTTCATACATTCCTAATAGGGCATCAAACATCTCCTTAGGTGTATCCTTAGAGGATACTTGAAGAATCAAGTGATCCTTGATTGAATCAACTATGGGCCTCTTTCCTCTAATCATGCATTTCTTGTACTTTTCCTTTGCTTCATCTTCTCCGGTCTCCAACACAACTCCCTTCATAAATTTTACATGATCATTCTCTTCTAGAATGAGTCCTATTATGTATTTCCAAGCATGAAAATTTTCTATGCCTTCCAACTTGTCATCAAGCTTAGTGCCTGGAGACATATTTTTCGAGAGATCAAAAAAAGACAAAAATTGATAATTTCTTAGAAATGAAAACTATACTCACCAAAATATGAGCTTGAATGAGGCGAGTATGAAGGTAAAGACGGTTTCTGAAGAATCCAAACTCTAACCCTTGAAACTAGACTTGCAATATCTTAGACTGTAGTTTTTGGTTCTATTTTCAGTTTTCTGGTTTCAAGACAAACTAGGGATTAAATTTTCGGAGTATCTTCCCACTAAAAAACTTAGATATTGGTGCCAAGATATGCGCCTAGGAGGGGAACACTTCCCTATGTCACTTGCACTCAAAAATTCTACTTTATTAGAAAAACCTAATTTTCTTATCCAAAGGAGAGATAGATTTACCTTATGAAATATGCTCTTTTCAGGATAGCTCTAATACCATGTTAAGTTTTCTATGTTTCCATAGCTTAATTCCTAACTTGATTATCATTTAATAAAATTTCATAATAATTACATAAAGAGGATCATTGAAAGAATCACAATCAGAAGGTACAGAACAATTAATCATGGGAAAACCCTAAAGGGAAAAACCCATCAAAACTTCCTCAATATAGATTACGATTATGAAATGACCTAAGAACAAGGTATCATAGATAGAGAGATGATCAAACCACAAGAATTAGATCTAAAACACCAAAGACAATAGTCCTCCTCCTTCTCTGTCCCTCCTTTCTGTTGATGTAATTGTAACTTTGGAATGTATTCACTTGTATTTCTTAATCTATTGTAACCCGATGTTCATTCCTGGATGTATTGTAATGTACTTGAGTCATGTCATACCCTGATGTTTATTCTAGGAAGTTTCTATAATGAGAAAGTCATGTCAAGTCATTGTGGGTAACCCTCCTATTGATCAAGGGTTAAAGTCCCCACAACTGTGGGGCCCTTGGGTTATTAGACTATCCTAGTGAATTCGACCCTAGGTGAGTCATTGTAATTCGGGGAAATAGTCCCCACCAGTGTGTTACCCTCCTATTGGTCAGAGGAGGCAAATTCCCCA
This sequence comes from Pseudotsuga menziesii, assembly GCA_001517045.1. Classification (NCBI taxonomy): domain Eukaryota; kingdom Viridiplantae; phylum Streptophyta; class Pinopsida; order Pinales; family Pinaceae; genus Pseudotsuga; species Pseudotsuga menziesii. The sequence continues at coordinate 117,640 of LPNX010260881.1, read as the reverse complement.
CAATTGGTGGGGCACTAGGGTTATTAGACACTCCTAGAGATGTCGGCTCTAGTAAGTAATTGTTAAGTGAGGCTGACATGTTCGAGTGCACTTCAAGTGAATGAAAGAATATAAATAGAGAGTGAGACTCTCTATTTATCTCACTTGCAACACTCACACTCACTCATTGGGGCGCATGAGTGAGAGAGGAGAAGCTCTCTCAGTGTGAGAGAGAGAGAGACTGCTGCTGTGAGGAGATCATCTTACTGTTTTCTGGGTTTACTGTTTTGGTGCTGATTCTATCTCTGAGGAAGTTGTGGGGTTTTCTCCTTTATGGTTTCCCTAAGGAAAACTCTTTGTGTCTCTTGTCTCTTGTGATGTGCTTATGTTTTATTGCTGTGCTTGTTATTCTCTCAGTTAAAATATCCTAAGATCATAATGCTAGCTTGAATGATGAAAAACTAACACGGTATCAAAGCTAACCTGAGAAGAAGAAATTGTGTAGCTATAAAATCTAGGGATTCTTACTTTTTGGGTCTCTCTCCACAATCCATCAGCAAAAGTATGCTAGGATGACTCTCCATTGAACGACGCATCTTTCTGTCGAAGCGGAATTCGATTCCGAGCATTTTTAGTTTTCGATGGGGAAATTAGGGCTTTCTACAAAAGAGGAATTTTTGAGTGATCCCAGAATAGGATTGTTATCCTCATCAAAAATGAATTTTATAGACCTGGATCAAGAAATTTGGTTGGGTCAAACTCTAGGAAAGTCAAACCCTAGTTTGACCCCGAGCTAGAAAACCCTAAATACTAAAACTGCTAAGTTTTGGTGCATTCTCTATATCTTGATATTGGAGAAGTACCAGGTGAAAATTTTAGAGGCCAAAGATAACATCTTGATGTACACTGTATCAAAAATTAAGCCTCATATTTTCTATATTCTGGGATATATGATCCCTCCAGGTTAGGGTTCCAGCCTCTTCCAGAATTCATCCCTAAACAGGACACCTGGGGAGAATTTCTATAGCTTGGGCTACAGAGGTCCAAATGGAATTCGTGAAGCTATTCTAGAAAGGGAACAGACATTAATTTCTGTGGTATGAATTTCAGACTCATAAGATGAACCAGTGACACGTGGAGGTCCATACAACTGCACTATTCTGAACAGTCTTGTAACAGGTCACCTTGGGAAAAGGATCATAAATCCCAATTGGCGAAACCAATTCTGATGAAACCTATGGTGTTGGATAAATTACAGGTGAGGTTAACATAATGATAAATATTAGACATATAGCAGTATTAATTTCGGAGATATCACAGAAACAGTAACATACATTTCTGAAGAAGAAATTGGAAAATTAGGGCTTCCTGTTCTGGGAGCTTCCCTCCATTGTTTTCAGAAAAGGAGTACATTAGACAATTCCATTTGAAGAGATATATCTGTCTATCCAATTAGATCTGAAAGATTCCAAGTTTTGAAAATTAGGGTTTCTGTGACAAACCCTAGATTAGCCAGCTCTGGAACCAAGACGAACACCTCAAAACAGTAAGATCTAATCTTTTTCTATTTCCATTTGAGGTTCTCATTTCAAAGTGATCTATCACATCAACTTGATGATAATATTGGTGAAGTTTCCAAGCATGGAAGTATATGATCCCTCTGAAGAAAATGAATGGAACACCTACATGAATAGAGAGGTTCCAGTTCCAGAGGGAGATGAGGCTAGAAGCCTTACACAAGAAGAACTTGGTCAAGGCCAAGAAGATCATTGCTGATTCAATCACAAATCAAATTGTACTACAAGTGTCTTCCCTAAAGAAAACAAATATGTTTGATTCCTTGACCAAGCTGTTTGAAGGGAAGAACATACATCTGAAGATGACCTTAAGAAACTAGTTGAAGAATGTGAAGATCCAGAATGCAGAGACCATGCAGTCATAAGGGTCTCTCAAATCAAAGAACAACTTGAAGTGGAAGTGAAGAATGCAGAAGTGGTGATATCCACCTCGAATAGCCTCCTAGGATCATGGGATTCATTCATGCGAGGAATATGTACCATAAGGAAGTGATTACTTTCAGCAGACTTTGAGAAGAAGAAGAAGCTCGACTCATAAGAAGAGAAGAGAAGAATGGAGCAATTGAAGATCAAGCTCTCACCATCCAAAGAAGATCCCTCAAGCAATGAGGAATATGAAGGACTCGATTCTTGAAGAACCTCTTATCGATGTTGAGAGCTTGGATAAGAAATAATGAAGTCATGAATGAAGAATATGATGAAGCAGAAGGATCAAGAAGGAGTCTACCCACGAAACAAAAAAAGATAAGTATTCAATTGTCATTTCATGATATTTTTTTTGTTATGCATTTGTTTATATTCAGTTGACGTACTATGCATGATAGGATGTTTGCATTAATGATAGTATACTACTAATATGCATGTAATGGGTAAGTAGCTCATGGTGCTATACAAACTCTCCATTGCTACTTATCTAGAATGAAACCTTTTTGCTGACATATTGGATTAGTGCACAATCTCAATGTTGTCCTGGTAGAGATGGAAGGCATCTAGAAACGTTTCCGTGATATATGGATGAATGTTGTATTGGCTAAAGTAGTTGCATGATCATATATTTATGCATAAGAATTTTCCAGTATGAATATTCCTTCTGAAATATTCTAACCATACAATTGCATTTGACTTGTAGGAAAGATCGCATACATAATCGCCTACAATAAAAGAAGGATGAGACTTGTTCCGAAGAACAAGTGACGACAGTTCAAGATGAAGAATAATATGATGAATGCAGTGACATCATTGATGCAGAACCTTCAAGCTATGAAAAAGTAACCAAGAATAAAGGGAAGACTAGTTCAAAAAGAATGATGTCTAGGATGCAGTATCGACACATGAAGAGAAGTTCGTAGTTCCATCATGCAGTAGATGGAAACATCGTGGGATACAAAGCAAGATTTGTAGCATGAGGCTTCTCACGAAAACAAGGCATAGACTACGAAGAGACATTTGCATCCATTGGAAGTGAAGTCAAATGACATGCATAATCATGCATGCAAATGAAAGAATGCCTTGTACGAGTTCAGAATACACCCATGGGATAACACATACATGATGAGCTTGATGAATATCTTAACCTTTGCTACAAGGTTGATAAAGGATGACAAGCTCATAGATGGATGCAAGATGAACTTTTGAAAAAGTTTAAGATAGAGGATCTTGGTATCCAGTGATCCTAGATGGATACATAGAATATTAGTAGCATAGGAATGTACTTGTCACTCCAGTATAGGATGTTTTAGTGCATAGAGTATGGAAGACAGAGGGAGTATGATGCTCTGCTTCAAAGGGAGTGACTACAGAATATCCTGAGGATCAACATGGTATGATAGGATGGACAGACTACTGATGAATTTAGGCTTTATTGAGAGTAAAGTGAATTCCAACCATTGATTCAAGGTTGAGGATGGCAACCCAATGATGCTTCTACTGTATGTAGATGATCTATTTGTGACAGGTACGGATGGGTTGATTGCTGATATGAAGAGAAAGCTTGCTGCTAAGTTCAAAATGAAGGACTTGGGGATGATGCATTACTTTCTAGGTATGGAGGCGTGGCAGAGTACATATGGAATATTCCTTGGACAAGGAAGTATGCAGTAGAGATATTGAAGAGGTTTGGGATGATGGACTGCAAGGCTATGGCCACATTTATGGCATCGAACCTGAAGCTATTGAGTGATGCTTCATCAGAGTCAGTTGATGCTACAATGTATCGTTAGATGATTGGGTCATTGATGTACTTGATGAACATGAGACCAAACATTTGCTTTGCTGTGAACACCTTGAGCCAGTTCTTGATAGATCCGAGAAATGTTCACTTGATTGCTGCAAAGCATATTCTGAGGTACCTAAGGGGTACAGTTGATTATGGGCTCAAGTACGATGTGAATCAGAAGATTAACCTAGAGGGTTATGTTGATTTAGATTGGGCAGGTAGTGCCATTGATAGGAAGAGCACTTCAGGATGTTGCTTAAGTATGGGATCAGGTGTGATCTCTTGGTTTAGTAGGAAGCAATCCTGTGTGGCACTGAGTACAGCTGAAGCAGAGTATGTCACAGCTTGTTCAGCTAGTTGTGAGGCAGTATGGCTGTGGAAGCTACTGTTTGATTTATTTGATCTCTAGTTGGATGCTACTTGTATACATTATGACAACCATAGTTGCGTGAAGTTGTCAGAGAATCCAGTGTTCCATGACAAGTCGAAGCATATCGAGATCAAGTACCACTATATCAGGGATATGGTGCAAAAAGGAACAGTGAAGCTCCAGTATGTTACGACGGAGGAACAAATAGCTGATGTATTGATGAAGCCATTGGCTAGAGTGAAGTTTGAGTACTTCAAGGAGAAGATTGGTGTTCTGCAGATCGAGGTTTCCTCCAAGGGAAAGTGATGAGTCCCATAGCAATTCTGTCATGGTGAGAGGATTAGTTCCTTCCATGACAGATATGAGTGCTGAGATCCATAGCCATTCTGACGAGCAGGTTAGATATAAGGGCTGAGCCATTCTGTCATGGTGAGAGGATTGGTTCCTTCCATGTCAGATGTGAGTGCTAAGCCATTCTGATATGACTGTAGGATTGGTTCCTACATGATCAGATATAAGGGCTATTGCCAATCTTGGAATGGAGCTGCATGGTGAGGTAACAAGAAAAATCAGTTTATGACTGAGGGCCATTCTGATATAACCATGAGATTTGTTCTCACATGATCAGATATGAGTGCATAGCCATTTTGATGTGTCAGAGGGATGTGTTCCCACTTGATCATATGTAAGGGCTGAAGCCATTCTGTCATGGCTAAAGGATTAGGTTCCTCCCATGTCAGATATGAGTGCTAATCCATTCTGACTTATTGTCAGATATAAGGGCTATTGTCATTCTTTGAATGGAGCTACCTGGTGAGGTACTAGGGATCCTCAGTCTAGTACTGAGAGCCTTTCTGATGTGACTGAGGGATGTGTTCCCACGTACTCAGATGTAAGTGCTGAGCCATTTCACAGATGATAGTAGTTTGGGTTCCTATCATGCTAGTGAATATAAGTGCTGTTCCTTTTCACTGATGGTAGTAGTTTGAGTTCCTATCCTGCTGGCGATTGTAAGTGCTGAGCCTTTCCACAGATGGTAGTAGTTTGAGTTCATACCATGTTGGTGGATGTGAGTGTTGTGCCTTTCCACATATGATAGTAGTTTGGGTTCCTATCAAGCTGGTGGTTGTAAGTGCTGATCCATTTCACAGATGATAGTAGTTTGAGTTCCTATCATGTTGGTGAATGTGAGTGCTGGGCCTTTCTGATATGATTATAGGATTGGTTCCTACATGATCATATGTGAGTGTTGGGTGTTCCTTTCTGACGAGTAGGTCAGATGTAAGTGCTGAGCGGGCCATTCTGACTTAGCGTCAGATATAAGCGCTGAAGAAAGACCTACATGGAGGCTAGGCCTACAAACAACATGAAAAAGGGTTGGCTCTGTAGAACTTCCTGTGACGAGAAGAATCATGAGATATCACTCGTGATGATGATGGCCAGTGATGATCCAGATCGAGTGATGATCGAGATCTAGTGATGATGATCCAGATCGAGTGATGGTCGAGATCCAGTGATGATGACCAGTGATGATCTAGATCGAGTGATGATCCAGATCCAGTGATGATGTCCCATGATGATCCAGATCAAGAGATGATCTAGATTCGAAGATTGATGATGACTTGAAGATGATGATGACTTGAAGATGAAGATAAATTGAATATGACGAAGACCAGACGATGACCAAAATGATACAGAGAATAAGACTTGTGCTGATAAATTGTGTCGAGCGAATACCTTCCTAGTTAAGAGGGAGTGTTGATGTAATTGTAACTTTGGAATGTATTCACTTGTATTTCTTAATCTATTGTAACTCGATGTTAATTTCGGGATGTATTGTAATGTACTTGAGTCATGTCATACCCCGATGTTTATTCTGGGAAGTTTCTATAATGAGAAAGTCATGTCAAGTGACTGTGGGTAACCCTCCTATTGGTCAAGGGTTAAAGTCCCCACAGCTATGGGGCCCTTGGGTTATTAGACTATCCTAGTGAATTCGACCCTAGATGAGTCATTGTAAGTCGAGGAAATAGTCCCCACTAGTGTGTTACCCTCCTATTGGTCAGAGGAGGCAAAGTCCCCACAAGTGGTGGGGCACTAGGGTTATTAGACACTCCTAGAGATGCCGACTCTAGTAAGTAATTGTTAAGTGAGGCCAACATGTTGGAGTGCACTTCAAGTGAATGAAATAATATAAATAGAGAGTGATCCTCTCTATTTATCTCACTTACAACACTTACACTCACTCATTGGGGCGCATGAGTGAGAGAGGAGAAGCTCTCTCATTGAGAGAGAGAGAGAGACTGTTGCTATCAGGAGAACATCTTACTTTTTTTTGGTTTTACTATTTTGGTGCTAATTCTATCTCTAAGGAAGTTGTGGGGTTTTCTCCTTTATGGTTTCCCCGACGAAAAATATTTGTATCTCTTGTCTCTTGTGATGTGCTTATGTTTTATTGCTATGCTTGTTATTCTCTCAGTTAAAAGATTCTAATATCATAATGTTAGCTTGAATGATGAAAAACTAACACTTTCTCTCTCTTGCAGAACATAAGTGTGTGTGAGTGTGTACAAATGAGGGAGGGAGCCTCCCAATTTATACTGATCTTCCCAACTAACATTTTCCCTAGCTACGTTGACCTGTCTAACTAACAAGGCCAACCTACAAAGGAAATCCCACAATAATAATTATATTATTCTTTTCAGGGTGTTATTGACCCGAAATACAACATAGGGTTTACCTTGCGACTTTTACATGACCTTTTAGATCAGTGACATCTCCCTAAGGAGGAATAATAAAAATTTGATGTACAAGTAGAATATTATTCGAAGTTACATTATTTCAACACCTAATGCATCAGTTCACATAATTTAAACAAAGCGCACCAAAAAAAAAAACATCTAGCTGACAATTTTTTTTAGTTATAAAATATATCTGTAATAACCTCTGTTAAAACATCCACTACCATTGGTGGAGGTTGTAGCGAAAGTTTTTTTGATGTTTTTTTCCAATCTTGTAACTCTAAAATGCTCCACTATAGGCTCTTTTCCTTATAGTGACTTCTCACATGCGTTGGCTAAAAATAGACCATTGTCGTGCAGTATTGCATTTTGAATACTCTTGGGCATTTTGGACTCATGTTACTTTTTGGATCTTGTGAAGATGTCTTCGGTTGGATGAGTGTTGTATGTTGATGATGCTTTACCGTGAAAATTGTGGAAATGTCGCATGTGTGAAATATTTATGTCATACGCCAAGGTAAAACAACTTGAGTCAACCAAAGGGCATTAACTCAACCATTAGAAGCTAACTTGAATTCTACTCAAGTTACATGAATTCAAGGAGGGTGAATCCAAACCGCCGAACCCAAATCCAACTCATGTGGGGACACCTCATCCATGAAGAGAAATTTGAATTAGTGAGGTGAGTTGCACAAACCAAGGAATCTTCTCTAAATAGAAAATGAAGCTATAATTAAGGAGGAGTTACACTTTCACATGCACTAGCTAAAAATAGCCAGTGTGGGCACCTTTGTGCAAGTGGGGGTTACAAAATCAAGTGTAACCTCTCAAAAAAAAGTTAAAAAACCATTGAAGGGGCATATTTCTCAAGTGCAACCCATCAAGCCAAGCATAAGGTGTCAAAATAACTCTAAAGGCCAAAATAGTCAAATGTTGGGTATCTTGTACGATGTTTGGGTGAGCATCAACTAACAAAGTCACCAAAGCATAATTACAAACTAGGATAATAAAACACAGTCCAACAAGTTCTAAATTCTACAAATGTCTCCATTCCCCCTCACACCATGGATAAAGGGCTCCCATACTCTTTTGTGGTTCTTAGAGTGGTAGTTGTTTTTATTAATTAATTATTTACAAAAATAATAATAACGTGTCTCAGTCCTTAAAGACCCATCTCCTCGCACCTAGTGCCACAATAATAAAAAATTACAAAATTTTACATATTTCTAGGGTCTTAACATACTAGGAAATACACATTGACAACAATAAGTCCACTTCTGGCTATCTATTTTGACTTATTTCTAGACCCTTGGTAGTCTCTCTTTCAACTACAGAATCTGAGTATCGTGGTGCTATCAATGCAGGGATAGAGGTAGTTTGGATATGTTGGCTTTTAGAAGAGCTTGTATTTCCTATTGAGACATTGGTTGTTATTCATTGTAACAATCATAGTACGATATAGGTTTTTTATAATGATGTTTCTCACAACAAGATGAAACACATTGAACTTCATGTTCATTTTTTGAGATAGTTGGTGTAGGATAATGTTGTCTCATTTATTTAATATAGGACAGATGATTAGATCATCGATATATTTAATAATCCTTTACCATAAGCTAAGTTTGTTGAACGTTGGACTATGCTTGGGATTTAGGTAGCTACAATTATGGGAGGTGTTCAAAGAATGTAATTACATCTCCTGAATCTATAGATATTTGTGTTGATGAGGGTTGTTGGAACCTAAGGTTAATAATGCATGTTCATCACGCTCTTTTATCTTTTGGAAATATTCAATCGATAAACAACAATTGGCTATAAAATTAGTCAAGTGGAGGATCAACTAGAAGAGTCGAAGGCTCGAATGAATGGTTGAAATGGCCATGGTCAACTCAACCACTACAATCGACTAAATTATGAAATGTTGCGGATTTCAAGGAAATGGTTAGAACTAACGACCCCTATTTGTGGATCAGATATTCCTTACTTCAAGGGATTTCGTTAGATCTGGAGACTATAAAATAACAACCCTATTAGGTGTGTTGATATTGAATTGAATTGACTAGTGATAATGCATTGTGATGTTTTGATCATAATGTGCTATGATTAAGTGTTATAATGAAGGATTTAAACACCACCTCTCTTCTTGGAATATTGTTCCCTTCTGCTATTTTATTTTTCATTCTATGGTTCAAAGTGAAGATGCCCCCCACAAAAATCAATAATAATAGAGCCCAATATAAACCGTTAAGCATGCTTATGCACAAAAAATCATAACTACATTCGTATACAAAATTCATGAATTAAAAATAAATATATGAAATAGAATTAATGCATATTATAGAATAATACTCCATGAGATTCCATTTGCATATACAATAACACATATTTCCATCCAGTAGAATTATTCAATTAATAGAATTAGTATATGTCCACAAAATTCATGGAATCAATAACATAAATTAAAACATGGACATTTCATCTAAGGATAAATATAAACCCTTCTTTACTAAGTGAAATTTCCACTAAATTAATTGATGAGGAGAGATTCATTTCCCAACCATACAAATCCACTGTAAATTCCATTTCAATGTTAACTGATGAGAACACTAGGGTGAAAAAATGCCTATGTCGCTCTAATTTCACTCAACCCAACCAAGGTTTCAATAATTATAACAAGAAACCCACAACCATATCTTTGAATACAAATCCTCTCAACATCTCACCCATCATGCAAACAATCATGATATTCCTTCTCTCATCCAAACAAAAAAAAACTTCGAACTTTCCCTTATCTCCTAATCAGTCACTCATGAAATCTATCCCTTCTACCGCTCCAATGTAGGTATATGCACATGATTGTAGGTTTCTAGAATTCTCTAGTATATATGGACATTGCAATCATTGTTCTTCCATGTAGAAACAAATCATTTACTCTCATAATAGCAATAAATTACCCAACTTTCCATATGTTCTCATTGGCCTAAAGCTCATTCAATTCTTGTGGAGGTTTCATGAATGACAATATTGGAATTATAAAATCTATACCATAATCAAGAAGATGAATGAAATGGTGAGAGGTAATACTAGTTCCTTGTAGCACAACAAGAATGCAAGAAAATAACATCATGAATAAAATCCATGGCCCATATCCTTCCTTTTGCATGAGACCATGCGCGTTCAAAAGGGACCATGTATTTACCTTGCGAAACCTCAAGTCGAAGGTTGGGAATATTTAAATAAACAAGTTATTGTAGTCCCATGGATCCGTTCATTCCCCTCTTGTTCATTAATAGTCCATATTTCTCCCTAGAAAATATTTTGAAAGTTTATATTAGATTTCATGTTCCCTTTTGTTTTACACATAACTTTAAATTCCACCATGTTAACATATTTACATGGTGGTATATTAGGGACAACACAAGCACTCAAATCTAAGGCATTTCATTGGGATTCATACTAGGAGTATTTATAGGGAATTTTACATATTTACATCATGAGGGATTATAACTTATCCCATCTAGTTTTATACCCATCCGATAAACCATATCATTAAAATGTGTTCATGACTTAATATAACAAAACCTAGGGGTTAGAAACTAGAAGATTACAACAATGAAGAAGTGGAAGAACTAATTATCAGGTAAAGATGCCAATATCTATTGCATACACTACAAACAACCAAAATCGTATCTCCTAAATCCTTTACTCCCATGGATCTATTGAACCATGAAGCATACAAGGAAGAGTATGTTGAATATGATTAATTCAAAGGGGTGTATACACAACTAGAAGGTTATGATAAATGAATAAACAAAGAAAATAAGGTAGATTACCATCTTTGAGATAGAGCTCTCTACATGATGAGGAAGTTGTGTGGCCAAAGGAAGAAACCCTACAACTAATAAGGGAGGGTCATACCTCCATGATGGCTCTAGTTTTCATTGTTAGGAATAGTACAACGAATTGTAAACATATGTCTATTTATCCAAGATGCATGAGAATTTAGTTAGGTTTATCAAAGCTTGTGTATTTTGTTTGACACAACAATCCTATTAACAATAGAAAGTAGGGAAGTATGTCTCTTTATCCATCTGATGAAAAATTAGTTAATTTTATCAAAGCATGTGTATTGTGTTTTACAAAACAAGCCTATCAATAAGAATTAGGACTATACAATCCATTTACTAGTGCCTACAAGGGCATGTGGAAGTGTATTTACAATATTTGTGAGTACTTGTATGTGGCAGTGAATAGGATTAGTAAGATGCAGGTTCTAGTGGCTTGTTAGAAAACCGAGTTTGTTGTTTGAGAGGTCTAAGTGCACTTTACGATCCCAAGGACCGTCATCTTTGATTGTGATACTAAATTTTATAGTATGTTATGGAATTCATTATAGAGGAAGTTGGATGTCAAATTGTTGTTTGAATCTTTCCATCCTTGGTACCTTGAAACAATGGATGAATAAGCAAGAAAAGGTGGTGAGCATTACATTGGTACTGGGTTGAAAATCTTATTTATTTAGAATACTCGTATAATAGAGTTGCACATACTTCCACTAGTAATCCACCAGTAAAAATTAAGTTTCATAGACTTCTAACAATAATAAACCCCCTTAAATATTTTTTTTGGATATTTACTATCATCACCTTTAGAAATTATGTATGTAATTTAAATTTAAGGAAAATGTGAAAGAGACTAAGTAATACAATAAATATCCACAAGAGAAACATAAAAAGTATCAAGAGAAGTACATGATAAAGAATCATGGAAATAAAATAGAAAATCCTAAACTAATTTCACCCAAATAAGGAAAGGAATTCCCATTAAAGAAAGAAGAGCACAATTCGTAAGGGAGGCCCATACCTCCAACATGAAAGAATCCACTTCTAGTGCCTATATGGAAATAGGGAAGTGACCTAGATCAACTCTAGGTTCAAAGGTGACCAATTATAAGTATAACAGGGCTCACAACAATCTTCAACCTAGGACTACTCTACATGAAGGCTCATACATCACCTGATATGTGGTAGAGAGAGATGACTGAGGAAAGTGGTGCATCAATGGATAAATTACATGTAGTGACAAGGATTAAGCTCATTGCTAATAGGTGACCTAGAGTTAGAGACATGGCATGGTAACAAGGATCAAATAGAACAAAAAGGAGCCAATGGCTAGCTAGTGCATGGACATATGAAGATACAAAGGTACATTGTATGGGATTATTACTCGACTACAAATTGAATGGATTATTCAATATAAACACTGAAATTTGGAAGCATATTTACAAACTCTATGGAGCTTTTGTTTAGGACAAGAGGAGAGCATGACTAATTGTATGTGGTAGTTAATAGGTTTAGTAAGTTGTGTGATCCAATGGCTTGTGAGAAAAGCATAAAAGGATATTTGGGATCCCCAAAACCATCATCTTTGTGTTAGAATAATCAACCCATAGTTAGCTAGCTTACACATTAATCAATCCATTTTTGTCTTATTTGCCTAGTTTCCAATATTCCATTCTATGCAAGTTGTCTTCCACATGTCCTAGAATTCAAACTTGCTAAAAATAAGTCACGGAGTGCTTGGGAAACCTCCTATAATCCATATTTAGCATATATTCTTTATTCCAGATCCTCCCTAGCGCATATCTACTTTTTCTGCTAAGTTGCCTCCTTTATTGAGATTTATGGCAAAAGGGAAAGTAAGACTAGGTGTAGTTGACTTGTTTTTTGCCCTCATCATCCTCCATTATTTTATCCTAATAAAAGAATGTATGAGTTTTATTTCCATCACTTATTATCTGGCCTACTTGACTTTTCCAATTCGTGAGCCTCTAGGCATATTTCGAAACTGCTTTATGCACCTATGGGGGATTTGACTAGATTTAGTAAGCCTACTTTTTGACTATTTTGAATGGCATATTTATGCATTTGAATCTCTCATTTAATTGTATATTGCAGCAGACTATGACTTCATAATGTTGGCTATTGTATGCTTATTCAATATAGATTAGTGTTATGCTCCAATTTCAGTCTCCTTTGTGTGTAAATTTGCATGTTTGATTAGCAATTTTGTGAGTGCAATTGTTCTATCGCTTGGGTCAATTTACACATGGTATCAGAGCCTTTGTAGATTTATTTCTCTCATTCCATATTGCTATTGTAGGTTTGACATCTTGTCTAGGAGCAAATTCTGTTGGTTGAAGGGAAAATTTCTGAGCTATGGATCAATCTCAGAAGATCATCTTGACTCCATTTAAGTTTTTTGAATGGAAAAAAAAGATGGAGATACTGTTAGGAGAAAAATTTCTCTATAGGGTGACTATGGAAACTGAGGCAGAGCCCAATGTAGCTGCAGAGAAAATTAAATGGCACAACAGGAGGGATGAGGTCTATGGTCTTCTGTGTCTGAGCATATCCAGAGACCTCCTCTTCCATATTGATGGATTGACATCACCTAATGAAGTGTGGGAGAATCTTATGGATATTTTTGGTAAGACAAATGAGATGAGAGGACATCAAATTGAGAATGAATTGATCTCTTTGATTTCCAGCAGCTTCGAATCCCTGCAACTCTACTTTTCCAAGTTTAAAGCCCTTGTTTTACAGCTAAAACAGTGTGGAATTGAAAAGAAGGAGGAGAAACTAGTTTTGGCAATACTCTCAAATCCTGGCCCTGATTATTCAGTGTTTTTTTCAACCTTCCATGCCACCAAGTTGACAGCTCGACCCTAGAAGATGCCTAAGCTTGCAAAGTTCATGGAATCCCTCACACAAGAACATGATAAATTGGTGATGATGGGCACCATCAAACCTTCCAAAGACCAAGCTTTGGCTGCTGGAGATTCGAGGGTGGATTCAAAAGGAAAGAAGAAAGCTAAGAAGCCACCTGAGCAAAAGAGAGACAGGAACAAGTTTCAAGAGGATCCCCAAGGCTCCAAGAAGAACTTCCAGAAGAAGAAGAACAAAGGAGAAATGAGCAAGTGCGGATACTGCAGTAAGGGCTATCATCCTGAAAGCTCCTGCATGAAGAATAAAATTGACATGTTGACCCAAATCATAGAGAAGAATAACACCTCCTTTCCTGATAGCTCAAAGAAGAGGGAAGGAGGATCAAATTTAGAGGACAGAGAGAGAGTACATGCATTGGTTGTTGGCACATCAAGCTCACCTAGCTTCATCATAGACTATGGAGCTTCAAGACATATGGTTTCGACCAAGGAGTCATTCTCCTCTCTTGGCATGTCTAAAGGTCCACCAATAGTGCTGGGAGATGACTCTCTCATTGACAGTTTGGGAAAAGGAAGGATTGATCTTGACCATGGTAAGTTCAGTAATGTATTGTATGTTCCAGGTCTTGCCTCTAACCTCTTGTCAGTGTATCAAATGACCCACACAGGGTCTCCAAAGAAGGTGATATTCTCCCATGATGATGTTGAGATCACAGAGATCTTGAATGGTAACGTCATTGCAAAAGGAGTTGTAGATCACACTTCAAAGGTATACATGTTTTCACATTTTCTGCCCTACTCAAACCCCTCTGCTCTTCTGATTCATGATAATGAGGCAAGCAAGCTTTGGCATGAAATATTTGGGAATCTTAACTATAAGTATCTTTCTAATCTAAGTGAAAAATAAATGGTCATAGGGTTACCAAAGATTAAATTTTCCAAGGGAGTCTGTCAAGGTTGTATCCTAGGAAAACACCCAGAGCATAAATTTGAGAGAGCTAGTCATGATAGAACCTCTGCACCTCTTGAGTTGATCCACAGTGATGTTTCTGGTCCATTTCCTCATATGTCAATGAGTCAAGACAAATATGCATTGACATTCATAGATGAATTTTCCAGGTATTGTTGGGTTTACTTCCTGAAGCATAAGTCTCAAGTTTTTGGCCTCTACAAAGTCTTTAAGGATTTGGTTGAAAACCAGTATGGGAGGAGACTCAAGATCCTCAGATCTGACAATGATGGTTAGTATGTCAAGTCTGAGTTCATTCAATATTGTGAATATGCAGGTATTCAGATGCAACATTCAATCCCTTACACACCATAGCAAAATGGTGTTGCTGAGAGAAAGAACAGATCACTGAAGGAAATGGCAGCCTGTATGATGGAGGATAAGACTTTGCCACCAACGTTTTGGGCCGAGGCTATAAAATGTGCATCCTATAAACAGAATAGGGTGCCTCATAAATATCTTGATGGTATGACTCCTTTTGACCCATTTCAGGATTTTTGGCTCAAAGGCTTGGGCTAGAATTCCAACAGAAAAGAGGGAGGCTTTGCAGCCCCAAATCCAAGAGTGTCTATTTGTTGGGTAATATAAAGATTCAAAAGGGTACAATATGATCAATTTGAGCAAAAACAAAGCCTTCATTGAAAGGATTGTTTAGTTCCAAGAAGAGCCTTTAGCAGTAGTTGAAGTTGGAGAGTCTTCTTCACCACCATAACCATTGAATGTAAGTGAAGAGACAAATGAGTTTTCTTATTCTGATATGTATGATAATTATGATTTAAATGCAGATCCTGATATTCCCACAACACTAAAATGGGAAGCAAATACCATTCATGCAGCTGGGGAACTAGCTGGAAATCCTAGTGATCCTAGGAGGACTAGATCTCAGTTTGAGAGTGCCATGTGTATGAAAGACCCTTTGTTTGCATAGAAGTGCTATCTCATGGTTGAATCATACCCATAGACATATGAATATGAAGCACATGATCCAATATGGCAATTATCCATGAAATAAGAATTCAACTCACTCCAGAAGAACAACACTTGGGAACTGGTTGATCTTCCCCCAGGGAGGAAGCTAGTTCAACGTAAGTGGGTTTTCAAAACCAAGTTTGCTGCTGATGGTTCACCTTTGAAATATAAGGCAATATTGGTAGCCAAGGGATACTCATAGGTACATGGTATTGACTACAATGAGACCTTTGGACTAGTGGCAAAGATGGACTCCATCAGGCTATCCTTAGCCATTGCAGCTTCGAAGCAGTGGGAGGTACATCACATGGATGTGATGTGTGATTTCCTGAATGGAGATATTACTAAAGAGATTTACATGCATCAGCCTCAAGGTTTTGTTACTAATCCATCTTTTTTGTGCAGGTTAAAGAAATCATTGTATGGGCTCAAGCAAGCCCCTAGGGCTTGGTATGCCAAGATTGATGGCTTTTTGCTATCATTGAGTTTTGTTTGATGCAAGTCTCATACTAATTTTTATTCAAAGATGATTCATGGTTATTTGATGATTATTGTCTTGTATGTGGATGACCTTCTGATTACAGGAAGTTCAAAGAAAGAAATTGCCTCCTTGAAGGATATAATGAACCATGCATTTTGTATGACTGATTTGGGGTTGTTGAGCCAATTCTTGGGTCTCGAAATTGCTCAATCCCAACATGGAATAAAGGTACATCAGTCCAAGTATGCTTTATATTTTTGGACAAGTTCAACATGAAATATTGAAAGCCAAGAAAGACTCCCTTCCTTTCGGGAGTTAAGCTTGAAGAAGCAGGTTCTTCTCCTATGGTAAATAATACACTGTATAGGCAGTTGATTGGGTGTTTGTTGTACCTTACACACACTCAACCTGATATTTCTTATGAATTAAGTGTGGATTCAATATACATGGATCATCCTCATGAGATCCATTGGAGAGCATCCAAAAGGATCCTTAACTTTGTTCAGGGAAGAGGAACTCATGGGATCTTCTACAAAGCTAAATCTGATATTGATTTGATTGGGTTTACTGACAGTGATTGGGAAAATTAAAACACAGATCGAAAGTCAACATCAAAATATGTTTTCATTCTTGCTGAAGGACCAATCAGCTGGTCAAGAAAGAAACAGAGTTCCATAGCACTCTCATCTACAAAAGTAGAGTACAGAGGAGTTGTAAATGCAACAACTCAATGTTTATGGTTGCAGGGGATACTTGGTGAGTTTGGCTTTGAATCAGTGTTTTCAACTATTATATATTGTGATAATTAGAGTATCATTCGAATATGTAATGATCCAGTTTAGAGACAGAGAACCAAACACATTGAGATCCATATGCACTACATCATACAGCTTGTGCATGATGGCACCATTCACCTACTCTTCTGTGCATCTTCAAAACAAGTAGTAGACATCTTCACCAAAGTTTTTTGTGAGAAGACATTCAGAAATATCAAATAATTGTTGGGGATTTCTGATCATGCTGTGCAACATGATTGATGACAAGATTTTCAAATTTTGTTTTACTGTCCATGTTTAAGGGAGGATTTTCCCACACGGCTTTTGCCTCTTTCCTTGGTTAAATAGACATGCAGTATGTAAAGGGTGACTAAGCCTTGTTGATAGGTCCTATAGTTTTCTGATATTTACTCATAAGTCAAGCTTAAGGGGGGGTGTTAGAATAATCAACCCATAGTTAGCTACCTTAGACATTAATTAATCCATTTTTGTCTTATTTGCCTAGTTTCCAATATTCCACTCTATGCAAGTTGTCTTCCACATGTCCTAGAAGTTAAACTTGCTAAAAATGAGTCATGGAGCACTTGGGAAACCTCCTAGAATCCATATTTAGCATATCTTCTTTATTCTACATCCTCCCTAGCGTATATCTGCGGTTTTTGCTAAGTTGTCTGCTTTATTGAGATTTATGGCAAAAGGGAAAGTTAGACTAGGTGTAGTTGACTTGTTTTTTCCCCTCATCATCCTCAATTCTTTTCTCCTAATAAAATCATGTATTAGTTGTCTTTCCATCCATTATGATCTTTCCTATTTGACTTTTCCAATTCGTGAGCCTCTAGGTATATTTGGAAACTGCTTTATGCACCTATGGGGGATTTGACTAGATTTAGTAAGCCTACTTTTTGACTATTTCGAATGGCATCCTTATGAATTAGAATCTCTCATGTAATTATATATTTCATCAGCCTATGAATTCATTAGGTTGCCTATTGTACACTTATTCAATACAGATTAGTGTTATGCTCCAATTTCAATCTCCTTTGTGTGTAAATTTGCATGTTTGATTAGCAATTTTGTGAGTGCAATTGTTCTATCACTTGGGTTCAATTTCCACAATTTGATTGAGTTATTACATTTGTATTAGGTTATGGAAGAAATCATCAATGATGCACTAAATTCCCACAAATTCATTACACTTACAGGTACAAGAGAAACAAAAAACAAATCTAAAGAAACAGACAAGGCATAAAAAAAATACAAAGTAAGGCATGATCAGTAATGTAAAGAGTTTATAAAGATAAAATAATTTTAAAAACTTTTATAGAAAACTCCTTTCCAAAATTTTGAACCTGGACAAAAAGAGAATAAAATTTGTGAATTTACCCCAGAGTTCAATTATATCTGATTAAGCATCACCTGATGCATCCCTAATAAATGGGTTGAAGTGGGATAACTCTTATAGCTTTAGAAAGGGAAATATTCTTGAATTTTGAGCCTAGTAGGACTGTGTGGAAAACCTAATAAAAAATAAAAATAATTACATATATATTGATTTCTCTTATAAATTAGATTTAAATGTCTTTTTCATTACAGTTATATGCAAATCCGTATTCCTAGATTTAGGAAGTATGCCATAGTATAACATGAAGAGGATATGGTATAGTTTTATTTTATTCACGAATATTAAAGCTGATGTAGTAAATGTTATGATTGAGTAAGTAGCATATAGTGTTGCATAACATTCCATGGTATATGGATGGAGGTTGTGTTGAAACATTGGTTTAAAATGTTTGCATGACTATGTGAACTATTGTCATTGCATTGAAATATGCATATGGTTGAATTTGATGATCATGGAATGTTTCTAACCATTTGTTTGAGTTTGGTTTGTACGAAAATGTTATGACCAACAAAGAAGAATGGCGAATAGCAGTCAGTCTAGTTACAAATTTAGTATTAGAATACTCTAGAAAACGTTTTTCATTGGTGAAGAACATATGAGGATTTTCAGTTTTCATTCGTGCACCGAAAGAAAAGAGGATAATGATGGAGGATCTAGATTATGATTATCCGCATTCATATGTTGAGAGGGAGAAGCTAGAAGAGTCCTCAAATTCTCTAGCTCCTAAAGAACTAGTAGAACCTGTTAAAAAAAAACTTGATGAATCTCCTACTAAGAGAAGATATACATGGTGTCGAGACATTCTACAATATGTAGAAAGGAATAGAGAACCAATAGGATCATTTAGAGAGAAAAAGAAACTATAAATATACTCGGGGTGTGTTGCACTAATGAGTCACATAAGTAATTCAGAACCTCACACCTATGAAGAAGCTACTAAGAAGTATTAAAAATGCCATGGTAATATATTATGAAGATTGCAAACATACTAGAAAGGCATTTGAAATGGACGAGATTGCAAACATACTAGCTTATTACCGTCTCCAATGACAAAGTGGAAGCACTTACTAATGACAATCCTCATGCAATATTTCCATAGTCAAATTAAGCTCCAACAAGGCAGACATTTTAAATAGATGAGACTACGAACATGCTATCTTATTACCATCTCCAATGAAGAAGTGGAAGTGCTGCTAATTATTTGGTTAAGATACCATTAAACATACTAATCACAATCATGTGCAATATTTATATACTCAAATTAAGCTCCAATAAGAAAGGCATTTTAAATGAATGAGATTGCCAACATTCTAAGGCATTTCCTTGAGATTCATACTAGGAATATTTGCAAGGAATTTTACATATTTACGTCATGAAGTAATATAACTTATCCAATTTAGATTGATACCTATCCAATAAACCACATCATTAAAATGTGTTTGTGACTTAATATAATAAAACCCAGGGGTTAAAAACTAGAATATTACAAGAATGAAGAGGTGGAAGCACTACTTATTAGGTAAAGAGGAAAATATCTATTGCATACACTACAAACAAACAAAATAGTAGCTCCTAAGTCCATTCTTCCCATGGATCCATTCAACCATGAAGGGTACAATGAATATTATGTTGAATATGATGAATTCAAAGGGGTGTATCAACAACTACAAGGTTATGAGAAATGAAAAAAAAGACATTAAGGTTTATTACCATCTTTGAGATAGATCTTTATACATGATAAGGAAGTTGTGTGGACAAAGGAAGAAACCCTACTGCTAATAAGGGAGGCTCATACCTCGAGGGTGGATCTAGTTTTGATTGTTGGGAAGTGTACAACCAATTGTAAATGTAAGTCTATTTATCCAATATGCATGAGAATTTAGTTAGGTTTATCAAAGCTTGTGTATCTTGTTTTACACAACAAGCCTATTAACAATAGGAAGTAGGGAGGTATGTTTATTTATCCAAGATTGATGAAAAAATAGCTAATTTTATCAGAGCTCATGTATTGTGTTTTACACAACAATCCTATCAATAGGGAGTAGGACTATACAATACATTTACTAGTTCCTATAAGGCCACATGGAAGTATATTTACAAGATTTGTGACTATTTGTAAGTGGTAGTGAATAGGCTCAGTAAGATGCATGTTCTAGTGGCTTGTTAGAAAACAACAAGATAATAAGCAATGAGTTTGTTGTTTGAGAGCTCTAAGTGAGCTTTACGATCTCAAGGACCATCATCTTTGATTGCGATACTTTATTATTGACGAATAATAAAGCTCATGTAGTACATGTTATGATTGAGTAAGTAGCATAATATAATGTTGCATAACATTCCATGAGATATGGATGGAGGTTGTGTTGAAACATTGCTTAAAATCTTTGCATGACTATGTGAACTATTTCCATTGCATTAAAATATTCATATGGTTGAATTTCATGATCATGCAATGTTTCTAACCATTTGTTCGAATTTGGTTTGTAGGAAAATGCTATGACCAACAAAGCAGAATGACAAATAGAAGTCAGACTAGTTACAAATCTAGTATTCGAACAAAAGGAGAATCTGAAAGCTTCTAGGATAAGATCAAAATAGAAGCCCTCGTGCTATTTTAGAAGACTCTGGAAAACAATTTTCATTGGTAAAGAACATATGAGGATTTTCGGTTGTCATTCATGCACCGAAAGAAAATAGGATAATGATGGAGGATATAGATTATGATTATCCCCATTCATATGTTGAGAGTGAGAAGCAACAGTATGGGATGTTTAGGGCATGGATCTATTTTTAACCCTAAAAAAAACATGTATACTGATATCAACACTTTTCTATTTGGGGGGTGTTTTTAGTGCTTTTTATGCAAAAATCATTATTTTTATGGCTAGAGTTCTTGTTCTTAGTATAAAGTTCTCATTTCATAGTATAAGTGGTTTATAAGAGTTGCACATACTTCCACTTATAAATCCCCTTTAAAAATGGAGTTGCAGATACTTCTAACAATGATAAACCCCCTTAAAATTTTGTTTTGGGTATTTACTATCATCGCCTTTAGAAATTATGTATGTAATTTAAGCTAAAGAAAAATGTGAAAGAGCCTAAGTAATACAATAAATTCCAGCAAGATAAACTTCAAAAGTCTTAAGAGAAGTACATGATAAATCATAATGAAAATAAAATTGAAAATCCTAAACTAATTTCACACAAATAAGGAATGGAATGCCCATTAAAGAAGGAAGAGTACAATTGGTAAGGGAGGCTCATACCTCCAACATGAAAGAATCCACTTCTAGTGCCTACACGGCAACAAGGAAGTGATCTAGCTCAAGTCTAGGATCAAAGGTGACCAATTATAAGTATAACAGGGCTCACAACCATCTTCAACCTGGGACTACTCTACATGAAGGCTCATACGTCAACTGATATGTGGTAGACAGAGATGACCAAGGAAAATGGTGCATCAATGGCTAAATTCCATGTAGTGATAAGGATTAATCTCATTTCTAATAGGTGAACTAGAGTTAGAGACATGATGATGCTCAAATACAACAAAAGGGAGCCAATAGCTAGTTAGTTCACGCATGTATCAAGATACAAAGGGACGTTGTATGGGATTATTACTCAACTACAAAGTAAAGGGATTATTGCATATACACACCCAAATTTGGAATCACATAATAAATGTGGTTAAAACATTGGGTGGATCTTGCAATTGAGACATGATATGGATGTAGTTGTAGCATGATGTTCAAATTGTTGTATCTTGGGTAGTGGTTGACCATTTTTGGGAAATGACAAATAATCCTACCTATGACAAGAAGCTGTAACCCTTGGCGCAAGTAGTTGCAACATGTTAAACACCACCCTTGGCCAATAAGCCACTCCATTAATTTAGAATTTCTTATTCATTTTCCTGACTATTACTCGACTACAAAGTGAAGGGATTATTCAATATAAACACACAAATTTGGAATCACACAATAAATGTGGTATAAAACATTAAAGGGTAGATATTACTACTGATACATAATATGGATGTAGTTGTAGCATGACCTTCAAATTGTTGTATCTTGGCTAGTGTTTGACCATTTTTGGGAAATGACAAATAATCCTACCTATGACAAGAAACGGTAGCCCTTGGCGCAAGTAGTTGCAACATGTTAAACACCACCCTTGGCCAGCAAGGCACTCCATTAATTCAGAATTTATTCTTCATTTTCCAATTGGATCACCCAGTTTGAACCATAGGTTTGTCTATAACAACACTTATATTTCATACAAAAAAAATGGAATTGGAATTGCATGGAAAACAATAAAGAGAAACCCATTTAAATCCATAATCATGTGTATGCAAAAAACAAAATAATATTCAAATTCTTATACAAAATTCTTGAATTAAAGAATAAATATATTAAATAGAATGAAATACA
The DNA here is from genome assembly GCA_001517045.1 of Pseudotsuga menziesii. Lineage (NCBI taxonomy): Eukaryota > Viridiplantae > Streptophyta > Pinopsida > Pinales > Pinaceae > Pseudotsuga > Pseudotsuga menziesii. Next base: position 94,964 of record LPNX010260881.1, on the reverse strand, counting down.
CGTAATATAGAATGATGCTCCATGATATTCCTTGAATATACAATAACTCATATCTCCATCCATTATAATTATTTCGTTAATAGAATTCACATATGTAGAAGAGAAAATTAAAAGGTGACCAATCATAAGTATAACAAAGCTCACACCAGGTTCAACCTGGGGCTAGTCCACATGAAGGCTCATTCCTAATATAATAACAAGAGATGACTAAGGAAAGTGGTGCATAATTACATGGTGGTACATTAGGGACACAACAAAAGCACCAAAATATAGGGCCTTTCCTTAGGCTTTATAGTAGGAGTATTTAGAAAGGATTTTAAATATTTATATCATCAAGTCATTATGGAAACATTTTGGAAGTTTATATTATATTTATTTTTTATCCCTTTAGTTTTACACATGGTGGCACATTAGGGACACAACACAGGCACCACAATCTAGGGCCTTTCCTTGGCTCCGTACAGAAAGTATTTACTAGGGATTTTATATTTACATCATGAGGTCTCTATAAGTTAACCCACTTGGTTTGATACCCATCCAAAAAAACACATCATTACTTAATACAATACAACCTAGGGGTAAAAAAGTAGAGCATTACAACAATGAAGAAGTGGAAGCACTATTTATTAGGTTAATATTCTACTAAACATACTAATCACAATCATTTGCAATATTTGCATAATCAAATTAAGCTCCAATAAGAAAGGCATTTTAAATGGATGAGATTGCACACATACTAGATTATTACCATCTCCAATGACAAAGTGGAAGCACTTACTAATCACAATCCTCATGCAATATTTCCATATTCAAATTAAGCTCCAACAAGGCAAACATTTTAAATAGATGAGATTGCGAACATGCTATCTTATTACCATCTCCAATGAAGAAGTGGAAGCACTACAAATTATTTGGTTAAGATACCATTAAACATAATAATCACAATCATGTGCAATATTTACATACTCAAATTAATCTCCAATAAGAAAGGCATTTTAAATGAATGAGATTGCCAACATTCTGAGGCATTTCCTTGAGATTCATACTAGGAATATTTACAAGGAATTTTACATATTTACGTCATGAATTAATATAACTTATCCCATTTAGATTGATACCCATCCAATAAACCACATCATTAAAATGTGTTTGTGACTTAATATAATAAAACCTAGGGGTTAAAAACTAGAATATTACAAGAATGAAAAGGTGGAAGCACTACTTATTAGGTAAAGAGGAAAATATCTGTTGCATAGACTGCAAGCAAACAAAATCGTAGCTCCTAAAGCCATTATTCACATGGATCCATTCAACCATGAAGGGTACAATGAAGAGTATGTTGAATATGATTAATTCAAAGGGGTGTATCAACAACTACAAGGTTATGAGAAATGAAAAAACAAAGACAATAAGGTTGATTACCATCTTTGAGATAGATCTCTATACTTGATAAGGAAGTTGTGTGGACAAAGGAAGAAACCCTATAGCTAATAAGGGAGGCTCATATCTCGAGGGTGGATCTAGTTTTCATTGTTGGGAATAGTACAACCAATTGTAAATGTAAGTCTATTTATCCGAGATGCATGAGAATTTAGTTAGTTTTATCAAAGCTTGTGTGTTGTGTTGTACACAACAAGCCTATTAACAATAGGAAGTAGGAAGGTATGTTTATTTATCCAAGATTGATGAAAAATTAGCTATTTTTATCAGAGCTCATGTATTGTGTTTTACACAACAATCCTATCAATAGGAAGTAGGACTATACAATCCATTTACTAGTGCCTATAAGGCCACATGGAAGTATATTTACAAGATTTGGATGGATGTTGTGTTGAAACATTGCTTAAAATATTTGCATGACTATGTGAACTATTTCCATTGCATTGAAATATTCATATGGTTGAATTTCATGATCATGCAATGTTTCTAACCATTTCATCGAATTTGGTTTGTAGTAAAATGCTATGACCAACAAAGCAGAATGACAAATAGAAGTTAGACTGGTTACAAATCTAGTATTCAAACTCTATGGTAAGAACATATGAGGATTTTCGGTTGTCATTCATGCACAGAAAGAAAAGAGGATAATGATGGAGGATATAGATTACGATTATCCCCATTCATATGTTGAGAGGGAGAAGCAACAGTATGGGATGTTTAGGGAATGGATCTATTTTTAACCCTGAAAAAAAACATGTATACTAGTATCAACACTTTTCTATTTGGTGGGTGTTTTTAGTGTTTTTTATGCAAAAATGATTGTTTTTATGGCTAGAGTTCTCTTTCTTAGTATAAAGTTCTCATTTCATAGTGAAAGTGGTTTATAAGAGTTGCACATACTTCCACTTGTAAAGCCCCTTTAAAAATGGAGTTGCACATACTTCTAATAGTGATAAGCCCCCTTAAAATTTTGTTTTGGGTATTTGCTATCATCGCCTTTAGAAATTATGTATGTAATTTAAGCTGAAGGAAAATGTGAAAGAACCTAAGTAATACAATAAATTCCAGCAAGAGAAACTTCAAAAGTCTCAAGAGAAGTACATGATAAAGCATAATGAAAAAAAATTTGAAAATCCTAAACAAATTTCACCCAAATAAGGAATGGAATGCCTATTAAAGAAGGAAGAGTACAATTGGTAAGGGAGGCTCATAGCTCCAACATGCAAGAAGCCACTTCTAGTGCCTACACGGCAGCAAGGAAGTGATCTAGCTCAACTCTAGGATAAAAGGTGACCAATTATAAGTATAACAGGGCTCACAACCATCTTCAACCTAGGACTACTCTACATGAAGGATCATACGTCAATTGATATGTGGTAGGCAAAGATGACCGAGGAAAATGGTGCATCAATGGCTAAATTCCATGTAGTGACAAGGATTAATCTCGTTGCTAATAGGTGACCTAGAGTTAGAGACATGACAAGGCTCAAATATAACAAAAGGGAGCCAGTAGCTAGTTAGTGCACGCTCACATGAAGACACAAAGGGACGTTGTATGGGATTGTTACTCGACTACAAAGTAAAGGGATTATTCCATATAAACACCCAAATTTGGAATCACACAATAAATGTGGTTAAAACATTGGGTGGATCTTGAAATTGAGACATGATATGGATGTAGTCATAGCATGACCTTGAAATTGTTGTATCTTGGCTAGTGGTTGACCATTTTTGGGAAATGACAAATAATCCTAAAACCTATGCTTTATTGTTGGGTTGTGGTCAATTAAATGGTGAATTGTACATGAAATGTGTTAAATTTACAACATCATGAGTCATTCTCCAAGCCAATCTTATGCACTAGGATTGGGCCTCATGTGTTGAGGTTATAGGGAGCCTAAGTTTTACCTAGGAAACTCGGAGTAAAATTCTTGTGTTGGACCCAAGAATGACTAAGCCTTATGTGTAAAGGTTAATCCTCATGTGTTGAGTTGAATAATTTGATACATCAAAGTGATGATGTTGTACAGTCTTGTTGGAGAAGGATAAGGACTTGTGTACCAAGTCGAATCCTCGTGTATTGAGGTGGGCCTCATGCGTAATGGCAATGTTTTTCTAGTTGAAGCATGATGATGTGTGAAATTATACCAACCATGATATAGATATTAAGTCTCCTCTAGAGACTGATCACCTATAGAGTGAATTACTATAGCATAAGGTCACTTGGAATGAATAATAGAATGATATGACCAAATCAATGGACAAATCTCCTTAGTATAATTTTTATGATAGATAGTTAATGTGATAGATAAAAGTGGGCACATATGGATCACATAGATAAGATAGAGAGATAAAATAACATCCAGAGAGAAATAATGAATTCAAATTTCTCATGGTAATTAAAATCAGTTAAGTAGAGAATTTGAATTGTACATGTTATTGACTTCAGTTAATGTGGAGAGAACTGAGATTGTTAACTTTAGTGACATTAAATGAGAGTTTCAGTTAAATAAATAGAACTTAGTGTATTCACTTCAATGATGTAATCAAGTAAGAATTTAGTTAAAGGGGTAAACTAAATTGTTAATAAATAAGACTCTAGTTAACTAATGATGGTTAAGTTATTCTTTTCAGGGTGTTATTGACCCGACTTACAACAGAGGGTTTACCTCGTGACTTTTACATGACCTTTTACATCAGTGACATCTCCCGAATGAGGAATAATAATAATTTGATGTGCAAGTAGAATATTATTCCAAGTTACATTATTTCAACACCTAACACTTCAGTGCACATAATTTAAACAAAGCGCACCAATAAAAAGACATCTAGCTGACAAGTTTTTTGGGTTATAAAATATATATGTAATAACCTCCGTTAAAACATCCAGTACCATTGGTGAAGGTTGTAGCGAATTTTTTTTTGACGATTTTTCCAATCTTGTAACTCGAAAATCCTCCACTACATGCTCTTTTCCTTATAATGACTTCTGACATGTGCTGGCTAAAAATAGACCATATAAATAGACCATTGTCAAGCAGTATTGCATTTTCACTACTCTTGGGAATTTTGGACTCATGTTACTTTTCGGATCTTGTGAATATGTCTTCGATTGGATTCATGTTGTATGTTGATGACGATTTACCATGCAAATTGTGGAAATGTCACATGTGTGAAAGATTTATGTGATACGCCAAGCTAAAATCACTTTAGTAAACCAAAGGGCGTTAACTCAACCATTGGAAACTAACTTGAATTCTACCCAAGTAACATGAATTCAAGGAGGGTGAATCCAAACCTCCCAACTCAACTCCAACTCATGTGGGGAGACCTCATCGATGAAGAGGAATTTGAATTAGTGAGGCGAGTTGCACAAACCAAGGAATCTTCTCAAAATATAAAATGAAGCTATAATTAAGGAGGAGTTACACTTTCACATGCACTAGCTAAAAATAGCCAGCATGGGTGCCTTTGTGCAAGTGGGGGTTACAAAATCAAGTGTAACCTCTAAAAAGGAGTTAAAAAACCATTGAAGGGGAAAATTTCTCAATTGGAACCCATCAAGCCAAGCATAAGGTGTCAAAATAACTCTAAAGGAAAAAATAGTCAAATGTTGGGTATGTTGTATGATGTTTGGGTGAGCATCAACTAACAAAGTCACCAAAGCATAATTACAAACTAGGATAAGAAAACATAGTCCAACAAATTCTAAATGCTACAAATGTCTCCATTGCCTCTCACACCATGGATCAAGGCCTCCCATGCTCTTTTGTGGTTCTTAGAGTGGTAGTTGTTTTCATTAATTATTTATTTACAATAATAATAATAATAACGTGTCTCGATCCTTAAAGACCCATGTCCTCGCACCTAGTTCCATAATAATAAACAATTACAAAAATTTACATATGTCTAGGGGCTTAACATACTAGGAAATACACACTGACAACAATAACTCCTCTTCTAGTTATCTATTTTGACTTATTTCTAGACCCTTGGTAGTCTCTCTTTAAACTACAGGATCCGAGTATCGTAGTGCTCTCAATGCATGGCTAGAGGCAGTTTGGATATGTCAGATTTTAGAAGAGCTTGTATTTCCTATTGATACCTTGGTTGTTATTGATTGTGACAATCATAGTACGATACAGGTTTTTTATAATGATGTTTCTCAAAACAAGATGAAACACATTGAACTTCATGTTCATTTTTTGAGATATTTGTTGTAGGACAATGTTGTCTCATTTGTTTAATATAGGACAGATGATTAGATCACCGATATATTTAATAATCCTTTACCATAAGCTAATTTTTTTGAACTTTGGGCTATGCTTGGGATTTAGGTAGCTACAATTATGGGGGGTGTTCAAAGAACATAATTACATCTCCTGAATCTATAGATATTTTTGTTGATGAGGGTTGATGGAACCTAAGGTTAATAATGCATGTTCATCATGCTCCTGTATCTTTTGGAGACATTCAATCGATAAACAACAACAGGATAGAAAAGTAGTCAACTGGAGGATCAACTAGAAGAGTCGAAGGTTCAAATGAATGGTCGAAATGGCCATGGTCAACACAACCACTACAATCGACTAAATTATGAGATGTTTTGGATTTCAAGGAAATGGTTATAACTAACGACCCCTATTTGTGGACCAGATATTCCTTACTTCAAGGTATTTCGTTAGATCTGGAGTCTATAAAATAACAACCCTATTAGTTGTGTTGATATTGAATTGAATTGACTTGTGATAATGGATTGTGATGTTTTGATCATAATGTGCTATGATTAAGTGTTATAACGAAGCCTTTAAACAACACCTCTCTTCTTGGAATATTGTTCCCTTCTGCTATTTTATTTTTCATTCTATGGTTCAAAGTGAATATGTCCCCCCGAAAAAATCAATACTAATAGAACCCAATATAAACCATTAAGCATGCTTCTGAACAAAAAATCATAACTAAATTCATATACAAAATTCATGAATTAGAAATAAATATATTAAATAGAATTAATGAATATTATAGAATAATACTCCATGAGATTCCATTTGCATATACAATAACACATATTTCGATCCAGTAGAATTATTCCATTAATAGAATTAAATTCATGGAATCAATAACATAAATTAAAACATGGACATTTCATCTAAGGATAAATATAAGGTCCTTCTTTACTAAGTGAAATTTCCACCCAAATAATTGATGAGGAGAGATTCATTTCCCAACCATACGAACCCACTGTAAATTCCATTTCAATGTTAGGTGATGAGAACACTAGGGTGAACAAATACCTATGTCGCTCTAATTTCACTCAACCCAACCATGGTTTCAATAATTAGAACAAGACACCCACCACCATATCTTTGAATACAAATCCTCTCAACATCTCACCCATCATACAAACAATCATGGTCTTCCTTCTCTCATCTAAACAAAAAAAAAAACTTCAAACTTTCCCTTATCTCCTAATCAGTCACTCATGAAATCTATCCCTTCTACCGCTCTAATGTAGGCATATGCACATGATTGTAGGTTTGTAAAATTCTCTAGTATCTATGGACATTGCAATCATTGTTCTTCCATGTAGAACCAACTCATTTACTCTCATAATAGCAACAAATTATCCAACTTGCCATATGTTCTCATTGGCTTAAAGCTCATTCAATTCTTATGGAGGTTTCATGAATGACAATCTTGGAAATATAAAATCTAGACCATAATCAAGATGATGAATGCAATGGAGAGAGGTAATATCAGTTCCTTGTAGTAGAACAAGAATGCAAGAAAATAACATCATGAAACAAATCCATGGCCCATATCCTTCCTTTTGCATGAGACCACGTGGCTTCAAAAGGGACCATGTATTTACCTTTCGACACCTCAAGTCGAAGGTTGGGAATATTTAAATAAACAAGTTATTGTATTCCCCTGGAGCCCTTCATTCTCCTCTTGTTCATTAATAGTCCCAATTTCTCCCTAGAAAATATTTTGAAAGTTTATATTAGATTTCATGTTCCCTTTTGTTTAACACATAACTTTAAATTCCACCATGTTAACATATTTACATGGTGGTATATTAGGGACAACACAAGCACTAAAATCTAAGGCATTTCCTTGGGATTCATACTAGGATTATTTATAGGGAATTTTACATATTTACATCATGAGGGATTATAACTTATCCCATCTAGTTTTATACCCATTCGATAAACCATATCATTAAAATGTGTTCATGAATCAATATAATAAAACCTAGGGGTTAGAAACTAGAAGATTGCAACAAAGAAGAAGTAGAAAACTAATTATTAGGTAAAGAGGCCAATATATATTGCATACACTACAAACAACCAAAATCCATTACGCCCATGGATCTATTGAACCGTGAAGTGTACAAGGAAGAGTATGTTGAATATGATGAATTCAAAGGGGTGTATAAACAACTAGAAGGTTATGATAAATGAATAAACAAAGAAAATAAGGTAGATTACCATCTTTGAGATAGATCTCTTTACATGATGAGTAAGTTGTGTGGCCAAAGGAAGAAACCCTACAACTAATAAGGGAGGGTCATACCTCCATGATCGCTCTAGTTTTCATTGTTAGGAATAGTACAATGAATTGTAAAGGTATGTCTATTTATCCAAGATTAATGATAATTTAGTTAGTTTTATCAAAGCTTGTGTATTGTGTTTGACACAACAATCCTATCAACAATAGAAAGGAGGGAAGTATGTCTCTTTATCCATCTGATGAAAAATCAGTTAATTTTATCAAACCACGTGTATTGTGTTTTACACAACACGCCTATCAATAAGAAATAGGACTATACAATCCATTTACTAGTGCCTACAAGGCCACATGGAAGTGTATTTACAATATTTGTGAGTACTTGTATGTGTTAGTGAATAGGATTATTAAGATGCATGTTCTAGTGGCTTGTTAGAAAACCGAGTTTGTTGTTTGAGAGGTCTAAGTGCACTTCACGATCCCAACGACCATCATCTTTGATTGTTATACTAAATTTTATAGTATGTTATGGAATTCATTATAGAGGAAGTTGGATGTCAAATTGGATTTGTTTGAATCTTTCCATCCTTGGTACCTTGAAACAAGGATGAATAAGCAAGAAAAGGTGATGAGCATGACATTGGTATTGGGTTGAAAATCATATTTATTTACAATACTCGTATAATAGAGTTGCACATACTTCCAATAGTAATCCCCCAGTAAAAATGGAGTTTCATAGACTTCTAACAATAATAAACCCCCTTAAAATTGTGTTATGGATATTTACTATCACCACCTTTAGAAATTATGTATGTAATTTAAACTTAAGGAAAATGTGAAAGAGACTAAGCAATACAATAAATACCAACAAGAGAAACTTAAAAAGTATGAAGATAAGTACATGATAAAGCCTAATGGAAATAAAATTGAAAAGCCTAAAGTAATTTCACCTAAATAAAGAATGGAATGCCCATTAAATAAGGAAGAGTACAATTCGTAAGGGAGGACCATACCTCCAACATGAAAGAATCCACTTCTAGTGCCTACATGGAAATAAGGAAGTGACGTAGCTCAACTCTAGGTTCAAAGGTGACCAATTATAAGTATAACAGGGCTCACAACAATCTTCAACCTAGGACTACTCTCCAGGAAGGCTCATGCATCACCTGATATGTGGTAGAGACAGACGACTGAGGAAAGTGGTGCATCAATGGCTAAATTTCATCTAGTGACTAGGATTAAGCTCGTTGCTAATAGGTGACCTAGAGTTAGAGACATGGCATGGTGACGAGGATCAAATACAACAAAAAGGAGCCAATAGTTAGTTAGTGAACGAACATATGAAGATACAAAGGTACATTTTATGGGATTATTACTTTATTACAAAGTAAATGGATTATTCAATATAAACACCAAAATTTGGAATCACACAATCAACATGGTCTAAAAAATTAAAGGGTGGATCTTGCAATTGAGACATGATATGGATGTAGTTGTAGCATGACCTTCAAATTGTTGCATCTTGGCTAGTGTTTGACCATTTTTGGGAAATGACAAATAATTCTACCTATGAGAAGAAATTGTAGCCCTTGGGGCAAGTAGTTACAACATGATGAACACCACCCTTAGCCAGCAATGCACTCCATTAATTCAGAATATATTCTTCATTTTCCAATTGGATCACCCATTTTGAACCACAAGTTGGTCTATAAAAATGCCTATATTTCATAAAAAACAAAATTTGAAATTAGCATTGCATGGAAAACAATATAACAGAAACCCATTTGAATCCATAAGCATGTGTATGTGAAAAAAAAACATATTCAAATTCATAACAAAATTCTTGAATTGAAGAATAAGAAATAGAATGAACTACACCTAATATAGAACGATACCCCATGAGATTCCTTGAATATAAAATAACATATATATCCATCCAATATAATTATTCTATTAATAAAATTCACATATGTAATAAGAGAAAACTAAAAGGTAACCAATTATAAGTATAAAAAAGCTCATACCAGGTTCAACCTGGGGCTACTCCACATGAAGGCCCATTCCTCAACTGATAACAAGAGATGACTAAGGAAAGTGGTGCATAATTACATGGTGGTACATTATTACCATCTCCAAGATAGATTTCTCTACAAGGCCATGGGGAATCATATTTACAATATTTGTGGGCGGTTTGTTTAGGACAATAGGAGAGAATGACTACTTGTATGTGGTAGTTAATAGGTTTAGTAAGTTGTGTGCTCTGATGGCTTGTTAGAAAAGAATAAAAGGATATTGGGGATCCAAAGTACCATCATCTTTGATTGAGATCTTTGGGATACAAATGACCATCATCATGCTAAATACTTGACTTTGATGCTAGCACCTTTGTCACTTGAGCTTGGGTTCCTCCAAACTCAATCACCTATCGCACATTTTTGCACCAAGGATAATTATCTTAATGTGGAAAAGGAAAGGATGAATCAAACCCTGCTTAAGATGAAATTGGACTTGCAACACATAGAGAGTTCCTTTATAGAAGAAAATATTATGGCCAAATGATAACAGATCTCGAATGGTTTCTCCAATAGAAGGGTGTGGTTTCCATTCCCAACCATGGACCATCAATTAGACGGGTAAGAGGTGATTCTAGTGTTTTGGGAGATAAATATAGTGTAGAGGTGTATGGTCTCTATACTATATGCTTGAGGCCAGTGCATTATGTATTTATTTATTTTTCCATTTTGAGGATGTTCATATGTTTCTAACTAGAAATATTCTTAGTTCTCACATGATTCTAACCAACAAGATTATTAGCATTCACATATTTCTAGCCAACAAGCTTCTTCGTGCTCAAATACAGCAATGGGGAGCCAACAACTAGTTAGTGCATGGACATATGAATATACAAAGGGACATTGTATGGGATTATTACTCGACTACAAAGGGAAGGTATTATTCCATATAAACACCCAAATTTGGAATCACACAATCATTGTGGTCTAAAACATTAAAATGTTAGATCTTGCAATTGAGACATGATATGGGTGTAGTTGTAGCATGACCTTCAACTTGTTGTATCTTGGCTAGTGGTTGACCATTAAGGGAAATGATAAATAAGCCTACCTATGAAAATAAATGTTAGCCCTTGGTGCAGGAAGTTGCAACATGTTGAACACCACCCTTGGCCATCAAGGAACTCCAATTCAAAAATTCTTCATTTTCCATTTGGATCACCCGGTCTGAACCATGAGTTGGTCTAAAACAATGCTTAGGTTTCATATGCAACAAAAAATGGTATTGGAATTGCATGAAAAATAATAATAAGAGAAACCCATTTAAATCCATAAGCATGCTTATGCACAAAAAAAATCATAACTAAATTCTTGAATTAAAGAATAAATGTATGAAATATAATTAACAACACATAATATAGAATAATAGCAACAAATCACAGAGCTTACATATGTTCTTATTAGCCTAAAGCTCATTCAATTCTTTTGGAGGTTTCATGAATGACAACCATGAAATTATAAAAGATAGACCATAATCAAGATGATGAATGTAATGGAGAGAGGGAACACTGGTTCCCTGCAGAAGTCTAGATGGGCATTTCAACCATGGTTCTTCCATGTAAATCCAATTCATTGAATCTCATAATAACAACAAAATCCCTAGCTTACCTTATGGTGTTATTGGCCTCAAGCTCATGCAATTATCATGGGTGTTTCATGAATGAATACCATGGAACTATAAAAGTTATACCATAATCAGACGGATAAGTGTAGTGGATGGAGGGAATACTAGTTCATTTTAGCATGGAAAGGGTGTGGGATCCATAATATGAGTATTTACAAGGGATTTTACATATTTATATCATGAGGTCACCATAGCTTAACCACCAAAAAAACCATGCCATTAATTAATACAATACAACCAAGCGATCAAAATCATTACTTAATACAACACAACCTAAGGGTAAAAAACTAGAGCATTGCAACAATGAAGAAGTGGAAGCACTACTATAATAATCACAATTCTATGCAATATTTGCATACTCAAATTAAGCTTCAACTACAATAATAAAGACATTTTAAATGGATGATATTGCCAACATGCTACCTTATTACCATCTCCAAGATAGATTTCTCTATAAGGCCATGGGGAAGCATATTTACAAACTTTGTGGATCTTTTGTTTAGGACAAGAGGAGAGCATGACTAATTGTATGTGATAGTTAATAGGTTTAGTAATTTGTGTGCTCTAATGTCTTTTTAGAAAAGCATAAAAGGATCTTTGGGATCCGAAAAACGATCATCCTTGATTGAGATATTACATTTGTAGTAGGTTATGGAAGATAGCATCAATGATGCACTAAATTCCCACAAATCCATTACACTTACAGGAACAAGAGAAACAAAAAACAAATCTCAAGAAACACACAAGGCATAAAAAAATACAAAGTAAGGCATGATCAATAATCTAAAGAGTTTATAAAGCTAAAATAATTTTCAAAACTTTTATAGAACACTCCTTTCCAAAATTTTGAACCTGGACAAAAAGAGAATAAAATTTGTGAATTTACCGCAGAGCTCAATTATATCTAAATAAGCATCACCTTATGCATCCCTAACAAATGGTTTGAAGTGGGATAACTCTTATAGCTTTAGAAAGGGAAATATTCTTGAATTTTGGGCCTAGTAGGATTGTGTGGAAAACTCAATAAAAAATAAGTACATGTATTTTGATTTCTCTTATAAATTAGATTTAAATGTCTTTTTCATTACAGTTATATGCAAATTTGTATTCCTAGAATTAGGAAGTATGTCATAGTATAACATGATGAGCATATGGTGTAGTTTTATTTTATTCATGAATAGTAAATCTGATGTAGTACATGTTATGATTGACTAAGTAGCATATAGTGTTGCATAACATTCCATGATATATGGATGGAGGTTGTGTTGAAACATTGGTTAAAATGTTTGCATGACTATGTGAACTAATGTCAATCCATTGAAATATGCATATGGTTGAATTTGATGATCATGCAATGTTTCTAACCATTTGTTTGAGTTTGGTTTGTAAGAAAATGTTATGACCAACAAAGAAGAATGACAAATAGAAGTTAGTCTAGTTACAAATTTAGTATTCGAACAAAAGGAAGATCTAAAAGCTTCTAGGAGAATATCAAAATACAATCCCTCATGTTATTTTAGAAGACTCTAGAAAACATTTTTCGTTGGTGAAGAACATATGAGGATTTTCGGTTTTCATTCGTGCACCGAAAGAAAAGAGGATAATGATGGAGGATCTAGATTATGATTATCCCCATTCATATGTTGAGAGGGAGAAGCTAGAAGAGTCCTCAAATTTGTTAGCTCCTAAAGAACTAATAGAACCTGTTAAAAAAAAACTTGATGAATCTCCTGCTAAGAGAAGATATACACGGTGTCGAGACATTCTACAAGATGTAGAAAGGAATAGAGGACCATTAGGATCATTCAGAGAGAAAAAGAGACTAGAAATATACTTGGGGTGTGTTGCACTAATAAGTCACATCAGTAATTTAGAACCTAACACCTATGAAGAAGCTACTAAGAAGTATTAAAAATGCCATGGTAAAATATGATGAAGAATGATGTTTGGGAGTTTGGTCCTAAAGGGTAGATATTTCTATTGAGACATGATACGGATGTAGTTGTAGCATGACCTTCAAATTGTTGTATCTTGGCTAGTGGTTGACCATTTTTGGGAAATGACAAATAATCTTACCTATGACAAGAAACTGTAGCCCTTGGCGCTAGTTGCAACATGTTAAACGCTAGCCTTGGCCAACAAGGCGCTCCATTAATTCGATATTTCTTCTTCATTTTCCAATTGGATCACCCGGTTTGAACCACAAGTTGGTATATAACAACACTTATATTTCATACAAACAAAAAAATGGAATTGGCATTGCATGGAAAACAATAAAGAGAAACCATTTAAATCTATAAGCATGTGCATGCACAAAAAAATTCATTTTCAAATTCTTATACAAAATTCTTGAATTAAAGAATAAATATATGAAATAGAATGAACTGCACATAATATAGAACGATGCTCCATGATATTCCTTGAATATACAATAACACATATCTCCATCCAATATAATTATTCCGTTAATAGAATTCACATATGTACAAGAGAAAATTAAAAGGCAACCAATCATAAGTATAACAAAGCTCACACTAGGTTCAACCTAGGGCTACTCCACATGAAGGTTGATGCTTCACATGAAGGATCATTCCTCAACTAATAATAAGAGATGACTAAGGAAATTGGTGCATAAGTACATGGTGGTACATTAGGGACACACCACAAGCACCAAAATATAGGTCCTTTCCTTGGGCTTCATACTAGGAGTATTTAGAAAGGATTTTAAATATTTATATCATAAAGTCATTATGGAATCATTTTGGAATTTTATATTATATTTATTTTTAATCCCTTTAGTTTTACCCATGGTAACATAATTACATGGTGGAACATTAGGGACACAACACAAGCACCACAATCTAGCACCTTTCCTTTGGCTTCATACTAGGAGTATTTACAAGGAATTTTACATATTTACTTGATGAGGTCACTATGAAAATGTTTTACGTATTTACATGATGAGGTTACTATGAAACCCTTTTTGAAATTCACATTTATTTCATTTTTTCTTTAGTTTTATCCATGGATGCAACACAAGAACCTCAATCTAGGGATTTCCCTTGGCTCCATACAAAAAATATTTCTGAGGGATTTTGCATATTTACATCATGAGGTCTCTATAAGTAAATCCACTTGGTTTGATACCCATATTATGGAGGTTTCATGAATGACAACCATGAAATTATAAAAGGTAGACCATGATCAAGATGATGAATGCAATGGAGAGAGGGAACACTGGTTCCGTGTAGAAGTCTAGATGGGCATTGAAACCATGGTTCTTCCATGTAAATACAATTCATTAAATCTCATAATAACAACAAACTCCCCAACTTACCTTATGTTCTTATTGGCCTCAATCTCATGCAATTATCATGGAAATTTCATGAATGAATACCATGGAACTATAAAATTTATACCATAATCAAACAGATAAGTGCAGTGAATGGAGGGAATACTAGTTCCTTTTAGCATGGAAAGGGCGTGGGATCCATACTAAGAGTATTTACAAGGGATTTGTTGGAGACATTTACCACCATAAACACTCTTTTTGGTCAATTTGGCCTAGTTAAACCACTATCCTGAGTATTATTGACTTAATTGACATCAGAGAAGCACTAGATGACATTAGCTAGATCACACCCATGCATATCTTCAGTTAAGGAGGCTAACATAGCCTTCTCTTACATTCGGGGAGGCTAACTAGAGCACTTCGGGCGTGATCTGAGTGTCATTAATGCCCCATATTGATAAATGATGGTTAAAATCAGTTAAACAGAGCAATGAAGGTGCCCTCCATCATTAAATGGATTATTTATTGATTATTTAATGAATTGGAGTCAACATAGGCGCCTCCAACCACTTCTGATGTTCAGTTACACTTCAGTTAACCTCATCGGGGCTCATTGGAGTCATTGAAGCGCTACCACTTGTTGGTTGGCTTGCTGTGACATGTGTCTAACCTACTTTCAGTTAGACTTAGTCATTTATTGCACTCGGACTTCAGTTAGGGCTCAGTTGAGTCAATTATGGTTTTGATCAGTGGTTAACTGGAGTGTTGACTATGGCTTACATTCAGTTAAGCTAGACTCACTCATTTAATTCGAATGACCTCCTTGGGAATTCAAATTGCTTTTTCATTCATGCTTGAAGCATGATCTTGTATTGTATTACTCATTCTTTATGTGAATATACAGAGGGGCTACTCATTTTGTAGCCCTATTACACCATTTTCATGACTTATTGTTATTAATCTTTGATGAGAATTGTGTTTAGTCCCTATATTACTGTGACAGATTAATATGGTATAAGAGCTCACAGTGGGATGAAGCTTAGATCTCTCAAAAACAAGGTTTTTGACAAATCTTGCATGAAAATTGAGCAATAGCTCAAAAATCCAGCACTGCACCAGAATCCAATGCTTACCACTTAATACCCCAAGTAAAGAACTTGTTGATAAATCTTGCTTGATTGACTATGCTGGGTTTGATGAAAGCCTAAAATGTGCATGTTGTCTGACCTTACATTTCCCCTTTTGTTGTGATTTTCAGGTTTTTGACAGGTGAAAGCATTCACTCCAGCAGATTCAGATGGCTTCTTCCGTAGATATTTTGACTCCATTCAATTTCCACTCATGGAAAGGAGATGTGGAGATCCAACTACGCTCCAGATGACTTGATAGGGTCACCATGGACACTGAAGAAGAGCCTGGTTCTGTAATAGACAAGTCCAAATTCTTGAACAAGAAGGATGAAGCATTCAGATTCTTGTGCCTCTCTGTTTCCCGGGATCTTCTTTTCCATCTTTCGGGATTGAAGACTCCAAAAGAAATTTGGGAAAAATTGGAAGCCCTGTATGGAAAGCAGGATTACTTGAGAGTTTACCAGCTCAAAAATGAATTGATGTCTCTCCAGCCCTCCAATTTCGAGACCTTGGATGACTTTTTCACAAAGTTCAAGCACATTGTCTTATTGTTGAAGCAATGCAAAGTGGAGAAAGAGGATGATCAGCTCATCCTTGTCATACTCTCCAAACTTGGAGCTGATTATTTATTTTTTGTCTCTACATTCCGTGTGGGGAATCTCACAACCCATGGATGGAATATGCCTACACTTAATGCCTTCAATGAGTCCCTAACAAGTGAACATGATAAGCTTGTCTAGATGGGGATCATCAGATCCTCTCATGATCAAGCCCTCCATGTCTCAGGGACCAAATATTTGAAGGGTAAAGGAAAGCAGCAGAAGAACCCAAAAACTAAATTTGAAGCTCCTAAGCCTAAAGTTGAAAACCAACAGCATGATGAGTCTTCCAACTTAAAGAAGAACAAAGGGAAAGGGCATCATGGAAAGGAAAATGTCAAGTGTTCATACTGCAGGAAGGGCTTCCACCGTGAACATGCCTGCATGAAGAAGAAGCTTGATGAAGCTACCTCTCTCCTTGAGATAAATCACATCAATATTCCAGAAATATTTCGAAGGAGAGACCAGCAAGATTGGGAACCATAGCATGAAAAAGGTCATGCCCTCATGGCAAGTACTTCGAATTCCAAAGCACTCTTGATTGATTCTGGAGCTTCGAACCACATGATGGCTAAAAGAGACTCCTTTTCATCCTTGGAGACCGGTAAATTCATCCCCATCCACATGGGAGATGACTCCACTATCATTTCAGAAGGACAAGGTACGGTTGATCTTGAGAATGGCTATTTTTCAAATGTTTTGTATGTACCGTCTCTGGAATCAAATCTCCTTAGTGTCTATCAAATGACACATACATGAGTGCCTAAGAGAGTATCTTTCAGCCCAAATGATGTTGATATAATGAAACTTTCATCCAGGAAACTCATTGCTAAAGGCCTTGCAAACCATCATGCAAAATCCTATGAGTTTTCCCACTTTATGGCGGATGCAAATCCCACCGCTTTGCTAACTCATGGAAATGAAGTTAGTAGGATGTGGCATGAAAGGTTTGGCCATATAAATTTCAAATATTTGCAGCAATTACAGAAAAAATCCATGGTTGAAGGCCTCCTGGTCATCAAGGCAACCACTAGAAATTGCAAGGGCTGTGTGGTTGGAAAACACCCTGAGCACAAGTTTGATCGAGAGAAGGCAAACCGAGCTACATGAATATTGGGTCTGACACATTTTGATATCAGCGGTTTGATGCCTATCACATACATGAATGGATCAAGGTATCTTCTAACTTTTATTGATGATTTTTCAAGGTACACATGGGTCTTCTTTCTCAAAAAGAAGTCTGAAGTATGTGAAAATTTCTCTGAACTGAAGGCCTTGGTCGAGAATGCCTTTGGGATTAAGATAAATATCTTGATATCTGATAATTCTAGGGAGTATTTCAGTAATGATTTTCTGCACATATTCTCCCAAAGTGGTATTCAATTCCAACATTGAATTCCCTACACTCCCCGGCAGAACGGAGTAGTGGAAAGGAAGAACCAGTCTCTTAAGGAGATGACCACCTGTATGTTGGAATCAAAGAAGTTGGCTAAAAATTTGTGGGATGAAGCCATGCATGCTATAGAATACATTTATAACAGGGTTCCACACTCATCTATGAAAGGGAAGACCCCTTTTTAAGCATACTTCGGACATAAGCTGGATGTGTCGAACCTATGGGTGTTTGGGTCCACTGCATGGGCCCGGATTCCACTTGATAAAAGAAGGGCTTTGCAACCGCAAAGCATCTTATGTCTGTTTATTGGGTATCATGATGAATCAAAAGTTTTAAAGCTGTTGGATATCAAAACAAAACATATCATCATCGAAAGGAGTGTCAATTTCGATGAGCCTCTTCAGGAGGTGGAACTAGTGAAGGAGAAAACTGCTGAATTTCCTTCCTATTCTACTGAATATTTGGACGATGAAATTGGGGGTGATGAACCTGATTTGGATCCTCTGATTTATGATATCATTGTGCAGAAAAATTCATATGTTGAATCAGAACCTGAAGTACAAAATCATCTTCCCACATGGGCCCCACAGACACTGTCCTCCGTAGGAGATAACATTGGAAATACGGATGATCCAAGGAGAACCCGGTCTGATTTCCAAAGAGTAGGTATTGCGCTCTCTTGTCCTAATAATTTTCTGTCAAAAACTTGATATTTGATGATTATTTCAGACCCAAAATCCTACTACCATGCTTAGAAGGATCCGAGATGGCAAGTTGCCATGGATGAAGAGATGAATTCTCTTCAGAAAAACACTACTTGGGAGCTAGTTTCTCTTCCTCCGGGAAGGAAATTGGTTCAATGCAAGTGGGTGTTTCAGACCAAGGTTGCTGCTGATGGAAGAACCTAAAAATATAAGGCAAGGCTGGTGGAGAAAGGTTTCTCTCAGGTCCAAGGTGTGGACTACAATGAGACCTTTGCACCGGTTGCAAAAATGGACTCCATCTGCCTAGTTTTAGCAATTTCGGCATCTAAGCACTGGGAAGTGCATCATATGGATGTTAAGTCAGAATTTATACATGGATATATTCATGATGAGATATACATGAATCATCCTAAGGGATACATCTCTTATCCATATTTGGTTTGCAAGCTAAAGAAGTCACTATACGGGTTAAAACAGGCCCCAAGAGAGTGGTATTCCAAGATGGATGCCTTCCTTCTCTCGCAAAACTTCCAAAGGTTTAGATCAGATACAAATGTGTATTTACAGCAGTGTGATGGTACTTTTATTATTATTTTTTTATATTTTGATGACTTACTGATCACAGGTAGCACAATTGCTTCTATTTCAGCCATCAAAACTGCTCTCCACAATGCCTTTGAAATGAGTGATTTGGGGCTCCAAAAACAATTTTTGGGGCTCAAAATTGAGCAAACTTATGATGGGATAATGGTCACTCAGTAAAAATACATATCATACCTATTATTCAAGTTTAACATGGCTGAAGGTAGGCCTGCACCATTCCCTTTCCTTTCAAGGATTAGCCTTGAAGAAGGAAAAAGCACACCTCCCATGGACTGCACTATCTATTGACAACTGATTGGTAGCTTGTTGTACTTGACACATTCTCAGCCTGATATATGTTATGCTGTGAATGTTGTATCAAGATACATAAGCTTCATGATATTCATTGGAAGGAAGCCAAGAGGATCCTCTAGTATATTCAGGGAACCAGGACCTACGACATTCACTATGCTGCAGATTCCGAGCTAGAGCTGGTTGGATACAAAGATTCTGATTGGGCGGGTGATTATATTGATCAAAAGTATACTTCTGGATATGTATTCATGTTTGGTGGTGGCCCCATTTGCTGGTCCAACAAAAATCAGGCTGCCATAGCATTATCTTCAGTAGAGGCCGAGTATCGAGGAGCGGTGAATGCTTGCATCCAAGCAATTTGGCTGCAAGGAATTCTTTCAGAGTTTGATATTGGTAGTAATTTGTCCACTATCCTATTTTGTGACAATCAAAGTGCTATTAAGATATCCAAACATCCATTTACTAGGAAGAGGACTAAGCATGTAGAGATTTACATGCACTATATCAAGGAGCAAGTGCATGACAGGACCATCATTCTGCAATACTGCCCGACTGATGAGCAGATTGCAGACATCTTCACCAAGAGATTTTTAGAAAATAAGTTCACTTACCTTCATTCACTATTGGGGCTGAGTTCATCAGGGTGATTCAGACTACTTTCAGTGTTCAGCTTGAGGGGGGGAGTTTCCCTCTTTTCCTCACTTAGTTTGTTTTTGAGCATTGTTTCAGTTTCAGCATTGTACAGGGTGACATATGGCGTTAGTTGCCGAGGCCCTAGCAATTTTATGCACTTTATGTTTTCTAATCCTCCTGAGTATAGCTTAAGGGGGGGTGTTGGAGACATTTACCACCATAAACAGTCTTTTTGGTCAATTTTTCCTAATTAAACCACTGTCCTAAGTA
The DNA here is from genome assembly GCA_001517045.1 of Pseudotsuga menziesii. Lineage (NCBI taxonomy): Eukaryota > Viridiplantae > Streptophyta > Pinopsida > Pinales > Pinaceae > Pseudotsuga > Pseudotsuga menziesii. The sequence continues at coordinate 74,397 of LPNX010260881.1, read as the reverse complement.
TTATTGACTTAATTGACATTAGAGGAGCACTAGATGACATCATCTAGATCACACCCATGCCTACCTTAAGTCAAGGAGGATAACTTAGCCTTCTCCTACATTCCGGGAGGCTAACTGGAGCACTCTGGGGGTGATCTGAGTGTCATTAAAGCCCCATATTGCTAACTGATGCTTACAATTAGTTAAACAGAGTAGTGAAGGTGCCCTCCATCATTAAATTTATTATTTATTGATTATTTAATGAACTGGAGTCAACAGAGGCGCCTCCAACCACTTCTGATGTTCAGTTAAACTTCATTTAACCTCATCGGGGTTCATTGGAGTCATTGAAGCACTACCACTTGTTGGTTGGCTTGTTGTGATATGTGTCTGACCTACTTTTAGTTAGAATCGGTCATTTATTGCACTCTGACTTCAGTTAGGGATCAGTTGAGTCAATTAGGGTTTTGATCAGTGGTTAACTGGAGCGTTGACTATGGCTTACATTCAGTTAAACTAGACTCACTCATTCAATTCGAATGATCTCCTTGGGAATTTGAATTGCTTTGTCATTCATTCTTTGTGTGAATATACAGAGCGACTGCTCATTTTGTAGCCCTATTACACCATTTTCATGACTTATTGTTATTAATATTTGATGAGACTTGTGTTTAGTCCCTAGATTACTTTGATAGATTAATATGGTATTAGAGCTCACGACGGGATGAAGCTCAGATCTCTCAAAAACAATTTTTTTGACAGATCTTGCATGAAAATTGAGCAATAGCTCAAAAATCCAGCACTACACCAAAAGCCAAGGATTACCATTTAATACCCCAAGTAAAGAACTTGTCGATTAAGCTTGCTTGATTGACTATGTTGGGTGTGATGAAAGCCTAAATTGTGCAGGCTGAACGACCTTACATTGCCCCTTTTGTTGTTATTTTTAGGTTTTTGACAGGTGAAAGTATTCGCTCTAGCAGATTCAGATGGCTTCTTCTGTAGATCTTTTGACTCCATTCAATTTCCACTCATAGAAAGGAGATATGGAGATCCCGCTATGCTCCAGAGGACTCTATAGGGTCACCATGGACAATGAAGAAGATCTTCATTCTGCAATAGACAAGTCTAGATTCTTGAACAAGAAGGATGAAGCATTCGGATTCTTGTGCCTCCCTGTTTTTTGGGATCTTCTTTTCCATCTTTCAGGATTGAAGATTCCAAAAGAAATTTGGGACAAATTGGAAGCCCTGAATGGAAAGCAGGATGATGTGAGTCTGATTCTGGACCAGATCTAGTGGATTCTAACAGGTATAGTTAGCTCATTGGTACCTTAATGTACTTGATACATAGTATACTTGTTATATGCTATGCTACAAGTTGAATCTATTGGTATTAAGTTATTACTAGGGCCTTTCTTTGGGATTCATACTAGGAGTATTTAGAAGGGATTTTAAATATTTATATCATAAAGTCATTATGGAATCATTTTGGAAGTTTATATTATATTTATTTTTTATCCCTTTAGTTTACCCATGGTAACATAATTACATGGTGGCACATTAGGGACACAACACAAGAACCACAATCTAGTGCCTTTCCTTGGGCTTCATACTAGGAGTATTTACAAGGTATTTTACATATTTACATGATGAGGTCACTATGAAAATGTTTTACATATTTACATGATGAGGTTACTATGAAACCCTTTTGGAATTTCACATTTATTTCATTTCCCTTTAGTTTTATTCATGGACGCAACACAAGCACCTCAATCCAGGTATTTTCCTTGGATCCATACAAAAAGTATTTGTGAGGGATTTTGCATATTTACATTGTGAGGTCACTATAAGTTAACCCACTTGGTTTGATACCCATCCAAAAAAACACATCATTACTTAATACAATACAACCTAGGGGTAAAAAAGTAGAGCATTACAACAATGAAGAAGTGGAAGCACTAATTATTAGGTTAAGATTCCATTAAACATACTAATCACAATCCTTTGCAATATTTGCATAATAAAAAATTAAGCTCCAATAAGAAAGGAATTTTAAATGGATGAGATTGCAAACATACTAGCTTATTACCTTCTCCAATGATTGAAACCCTAGTTGTTGACAACATGTGCAAATCGTGAATATGACTCCATATTTTATAAAAGATCCATGGATCAAAGGGATAATGATCTATGCAACATTACACTAATGGTATCCTTATTTATTTTATGAATCAACCTTCCTTTAATTTTCATCATCGATGACCTACAAAAGATGCAATTTTAAGGATTTAACTCAACAATATCTCTGAAAAGGGAAAACTATTTTTTATTTTTTAAAGATTATTTTCCAACTGAATTGAAAAACATCCAATAAATGAGAACTAGGATTCCTATCAAGGTTCAAAACTTCTCAATTATGAAGAAAACTCCAAAATTGAATAGTAGTTTCCAAGCCTATAAAGAGTTTTTTCATGGTACATAACTTGCTCATAGGTTCTAAAGATTAGCATGCAAGTTACTCATGGGTTACAAGCAACAACTCACATTCGCAAGAAAATGCACATGATTTGTATAAAAGAAACTAGCGAGAAATCACAACTATCATTGAAACAAAGCACGAGAAAAAAAGTAGAGTGGCCAAGAAATAAAAACCCATATCTAGAAAATAAATTATTTCTTGATCCTTGTTAAACAAAGAAGATATTTAAGATAAGAAAAAATGAAACCAAACTTCGAATAAATAATGGGAAAATTTTAAGAACAACCCAAAGAGAAAGAATTCAAAGAATTCACCCGTATAGAGGAAGGAAAATGTAAAAGAGTCTAGGTAATACAATAAATGCCAACAAGAGAAACTTCAAAAGTCTCAAGAGAAGTACATGATAAAGAATAATGGAAATAACATTGAAAAGCCTAAACTAATTTCACCCAAATAAGGAATGGAATGTCCATTAAAGAAGGAAGAGTACAGTTGGTAAGGGAGGCTCATACCTACAACATGCAAGAAGCCGCTTCTAGCGCCTACACAACACCAAGGAAGTGACCTAGATCAACTCTAGGATCAAAGGTGACCAATTGTAGGTATAATAGGGTTCAGTACCATCTTCAACTTGGGACTACTCTACATAAAATCTCATACATCAACTGATATGTGGTAGACAAAGATGACCGAGGAAAGCGGTCAAAGGATAAATTCCATGTATTGTCAATGGTTAAATTCAAAGGTCGTAAATTTGGCATACTACCTCTGTTTGATGCACATGATACATTGTTAGAAAGATCTATTCGAGAACTACATCCACAAATGACAAATTTCAAGCCCGAAATGAACTCATATTTTCTTGACCATTTGATGTCGAAAAAACGTCGTTTAGGGCCTCAAAATGGCTCCGGAAGTTTAGGACCCAAAAACTGCTAAAAATAGTTAATGGTGCTACAAATAAGAAAACTGGAAAAACTAAAAGAAACAATGGTGGGGGTCCAAGTCGAATAGGTGGGTGGGCACCAATATCTTCCTGGATCACTGGTAGAAGGGTGGGGACGTGACAGTGTGGTATCATAGCTCAAGGTTGCAGCTTTGGGCCTCGATGGGACATGAAGAACCAACCTCTAAGTTCAGGAAGAAGGAGCTAATAGCAAAAAATTTATGAATTTTTCGAAGTGTGAAAAATCTCCCTTGTCGGATGAGAAAGCTGAAGTGAGCCAACAGCAGTGGCTGGGTTTCCAAGAGACGAGCCGACAGTGGCAGTTGGGTTTCCGAGACTCGAGCCGACAGGGAATGCATCCAAAGAGAAGTACATGGCACGATGAGTAAAAGATAATAAGAAGTGTAATACTTACACTGCCTCTCGACTTGGTTTTTTAAACCTGGTAAGTGTCGTTTTCGTCAATTTAGCCATTACGAATAAATTTCCTGTACATTGATTATTCTTCATTATGGTCTTAAATTCGTCATTTTTAGATGTCATTAATATCTTTTCATGCTATGTATATTTTTACTATAAGTTCTTTTTAACATTTCCTATGTTCTTTTATTCGCAGGTTATTAAGGGTTTGAGAGCAGAGCTTTGGATTTGATAATCTGAAAGATTTACATTGCATACTTTGTATGCCATGGTGCTTAAGCGTAAATGCCTAAATAATATGGTATTAAATCCTTGGTATTAAATCCTAAGCTCTAAACCTATGTACTAAACCTTATCTACATTCCTAAGCAAAGGTCTTAAACTTGAACTAGCGCAACCTATGACTAAGTATTATGGTAATGCTAACATGGTCAAAGCCTTGTAATGTGATAAAGTTGATGTTTAACATTTGGGGTGACATAGTATATGGTATGAACCATATATTATAGGGTTTAAGCGATGGTATGAAGGGTGGTGACATTCGATACATTGTAGAAAATTGTGACTATGGGAGTGGGTTTGATGAAACGATAATGGCATACTCCTCATCCCCATTGGTTGTTACTTGCAGGTGCTGAAGAAATGGAGGAGCAGCATGGCTATGACTCCATTGGCTCTAAGTGTTACAATCATGGTCATGGTAATCCTGCAAATCAATCTTATGCTTGTTAACCTTCAATCCTATGGCACAACTAAATTTTTTGCCTGGTTGTTTTGGTTGGGGTTTGATGCTGTAGCGAAATCAATTTCCCTTTGGGCTTGAATACATACTTGGTTTATTTCTAATGATGAGGCGTTATGTCGTGACTTGTTTCTTGGCCATTCGGCTTTGTGTAATCTTATTTTGATTATGAAACTTATTACGTTTTGGTTCTTGGGATTTTAAAGCCATGGGATGCACCATTGCAAGTAATGGTGCCATAGCCCATTGGCACCCTGTGTAAAACCTTACTCTCGTCCTTCAATGGTGACTGTGTATAGACATTTGGAAACTCTTTGTAAATAGATATAAGTGTTGGTTTTTATCATTTGCAAAGGTTTATGGTGTATGCAATTTCCTTCCTGCATTTTTATTTAACTCTATATTTTAAATGGGTTGGGATTTTTAAATGGACAGAGGCATACACCTCACCGGATGCTTTGTGTGTAAATTCCATTGATTAGTTTGATTAAAAAATAATTCGATATCTTGATAGCGTGGTAAAAATGCCATGCCGTCAATGGCATGAGCCTGCCCACTGTGCTGCGATAGCTTTTATTTTAAATTGTTTATGGTATTTGTTTTCTATGTATTACGGCATTTAGAGTAGAAATATGTGGACATCGTGAGTGTAGGCCATGCCGTCAATGGCATGTGCCTTTCCATAGGCTGTGATGGTGTAGTGTAGGGTTTAGAATGGTAGTGACTTTGTATTGTATTTAAAATATTATTTGGCCAAGGACGTGACTGATGTGAGCACTTGGGTGTTAGTGGTTTTCGTGGTGGCCAGGGTATGCAGATCCGCGATGGCATTCATTATTCTTAATGCAATTTGGACTCTGTAAATAATTTAAAGGGTTTAATTAAAAACCACAACCTATATACAAATTTGTACAGCGTGGCCTCTGTGAGAACTATTATAGGATTTGGTTGTTGTAGGTATAAATCATATGACTGGGTTGTTTATTTGACATTTCCTTGGGTCTTGACGTCACTGGGAAGCAATGTCGCAACCTTTGTTGGAAACGATGTTTTTAATGTAATGTAATGTATTTTGATGAATAGCACAAGCTGGGCTTGCATTCCCACAAGATTCGATTGTTGCTTCTGTTGTAATAAATGGATTTATGTTATGATGTTGAATTATGTAACTTGGTGTATGGTTATGCAAAGATGGATATTCTATGGATTTTTAAAGATATAATGTATGTGAATTAGGGTGTTTTACTATGGTTGTTAAGACTGTAGGTTCTATAGCAGTGTCTTGATAAGGACCACATGGATGGTCATGATATTCCTCTGATTATTATTAATGTTGTTTTATTTATGTGGAATATTTTTAATGTAATTTGTTATATGATTACAGACCTTGAAATGTCTTAGATGGATTAGTTAATTTTGGAAATGAATAAATAGATATATTTTTATAGAGATTTATACCTGATAGTTTATTTATATGTATATATAGTTATCTTATAAAAGAATAGCTCTGGTTGCAAGTAATACCCTGGGGTATCTATATAGTATTTTTATTTCTTTAAACTTATTCCTATGGTTAAATCTACTATAATCTGAAACACATGTCTCTACTGAGAAATGTAATATTTCAGTAGAGATATAAGTAATCGGTGAACAATTAAATAACAAATCTAGATTTAACTAATCTACAGTATACATTTCTGAATATGAAATGAATACAAAACACAAATTTTAAAGATGGGAACCTCGCTATATACAGCCTATGATAATATTTCCTATCCTAGGAATATTGAAGAGAGATAAAGCCCCTAGAAAAAATCTAGATAGAACATCAATTATATAGCGTTAGTAAAATATATAGAAGCTTTGACATAAAGCAACCTGCATTTACCCTAGAAATGAACTTTGACATACTAAGAATTCGTACCTATAATTTATCTTTCAAAGCTCCTTTAATGGTTGAACCTACACACTTTTCAAATAACCAGCATTATCAATTTAAGACAGATCTGACCTCTGATTTTCATGACCAAATCACTTAGGAACTACCACGTTCCTCCCAACCATGACCTGGAACCATTCCTGGTTCTAATCCGGATCCCCCCGAGCTCGATTCCAATGTGCAAGTAGCTTAGAGCTCCTAAGGTAGGGTTTCCTATCTGGTATTTAGATTTTGAATTAGTATTCTTTTCCTTGCAGGAAAAGTTCTCCAAGAAAACACTTGAGAGCAAAAATAGGAAGAATAATAATTCTCCAAGAGAAAAATCAAAACCCGAAGCCTTTGCTTGGCTTGAGTCTTTATGGGAAGACTTTTTAGTCAGAGGGGCCATTAAATTAAGAAATACTTGATTTCTTGATTTAACCCTTTTTAATTTACTGGGGTAATTTTCAATTCTTAACCTAGGAACTTTTAACTAGTTCCTAGTTACTCTTTCATAGTTATTTCACTATTTATTAAATAATAAATAATAATTGGTGGACCTTCTCTTCTCTTCTTTATTTAATTATACAATCAATCATAATTAATTCTTTATACATACTATGTATAAAATACATAGTATTAAAATATTTGTTAACATTTGTCTTCGGGCATCATGCGTCATGATCCCTAGACTTAACGACACTTCTTCATGAAGGTCAATTAGATAGATGGATTAGGTATACTAGGCTAGGCAATGCTAAACATCCTTGCATGTTGGATTTCCTTCGTATAATGTGGTAGCTCTTTAGTTCTTTGATGAGAATACATAAATTCAAAATTTTATTTAATCACTTACAAATAAGTATGATGATGATCAATATTTTTCACGAGTCGTTTTCACTCAGAAGTTATTAAATTGTTTTCAATAACCCCTAGCACTTACCAGATCCCATACTCAATGCCTATAACAGGGAGTTACAAACATAGTGCAATTCCATAGCGTTCGCTCAACACTAAATGCTAGGATGTACTTGTACGATACACCTAGGGATACAATGGCCAAAGATTCGATGTTCTAGAGATTATGCTCAATATCAACATGGAATGCTTCAGAGCTTAGGCCCAACATTTCCAATTATATTTTCATGTGTTCCATAGCTTTATGCTCAACATAAATGTAAGTAATCATGTGTTTCAGGGTACACTCCCAACACAAAAATTTCATCAAACATGTGCTTCAGGGTCCATGCCCAACACAAACATATATATACATATATATCATTAACAATTGGCTTACATCCAAATATACAGAACAAATCATCATGTTTATATGCAGTGGGGTCTTTGACCCAATATAAAATAAAACATCAATATAATTATCATGATCAATAGGCCTATGCTATAAACAGTAGGTCCAAAATTCGGGACATTACATCCCTCCCCTCTTAGTACAACACCATCCCTGGTGTTCTAGGGACTCTGAATGATATCATGAAACAAGGTGGGGTAATCCTTTCTGATGGTGGCCTCATTCTCCCAGGTAGCTTCATCTACCTCAAAGTTCTTCCAATGCACTTTCAATTGGACTATAGTGAGATTCCAAAGCTACACTTGTCTCTTATCCAATATATGCAAAGGATTAGGGGCAAATTACCCCTCAGGTTCCACCTATAATAAGGACCAATCAATGACATGATTAGTGTCATAAACATATTTCTTTACTAAAGATGCATGGAAAACATTATGAACTCTTACGTGCACAGGTAATGCTAATTCATAAGCCACTGGTCCTTTCTTGGCCAAAATTTCAAAAGGTCCACAAAACCTAGGTGCCAACTTACCACACCTACCCAAGCTCAACAAGCTCCATTTTTCTTTCACTTTTAAGTAGACATGCTCACCTACTTGATAGTCTTTATCTTTTCTTTTATTATCTGCAAAAATTTTCTGACGGTCTTGTGCCTCTTTAAGGTTTCCCTGTACCTTGGTAACTAATTGTTCCAAGTCGAATAATAGGTCAGGCCCTAACATGAGTCGATCCAATGGATTGTCCCAAGTAACTAGGGTCCTACAATTCCATCCATAGAGTACCTCGAAAGGACTCATCCTAGAGGAAGCCTGATACCCGTTGTTGTATGCAAAATCTGCAAGGTACAGATAATCCTCCCACTAGGTGGGGTTGTTCATGACATACATTTGAAGCATGTCTTCCACAATTTGGTTTACTCTTTCAGTCTGCTCATCTGTCTGCGGGTGATAAGCAGTGCTAAAGTTCGGCTGCGTCTCTAATCCAGAGAATAAATATATCCAAAATTTTCCTGTAAACTTAACATATTGATCTAAGATAATTGCTTTGGGTATCCCATGCAATATGAATATATCTTTTAGGAATATATCCACAATGTTCACGGCCTTGTAGGTCAATTTCATGGGAATGAAGTGTGCTCCCTTTGACAGCTTATCAATGACTACGAAGATGGAATCATTTTGCTTCTTGCTTTTTGGTAAGCCAGTAATAAAATCCATACTGATGACCTCCCATTTCCATTCCGGAATGGGAAATGGCTGTAGCAATCCTAAAGGATGCTGGTGCTCAGCTTTAACTAGCTAGCATTCCTAACATTTCGCAATAAAAATTGCAATGTCGGGCTTTAAATTGGGCCAAAAAAAGTGTCTCTTGACGGCATCTATCATCTTTTGATATCCTAGGTGCCCCGAGTAGGGGTCCCTATTAAATTCTATGAGGATGCTGGGCCAAATGTCCCCTCCATCTGGAACATACAATCTATCCTTGGACCATAGTGGTCCAGAGTCATCCAGCTTGTATTCCTTCTGTTATTGAAACAACCGATCCTCTTAGATCTTCTTGAGGATTTCCACATAGAATGGGTCAACCTTGTTGGCCGTTCTAATCCTCTCATGCAAATCTGCATTAGTTTGACTCAGGGTCACCTCATATATCATATGAGTTTGTTGACTCAAAGCATCAGCAACTTTGTTCTCTTTTCCCTTAATATGTTTTAGTTCAAAGTGATACTCACTCAGGAAAACCAACCATATGGCTTGCCTTGCATTCAGATCGGGTTTATCGAATAAATATTTTAGACTCATATTGTCAGTCTTTAGAATGAACTTCCTTACCATGAGGTAGTGCCTCCACATCTTCAGAGCGTGTATAATGGTCGCTAGCTCAAGATCGTGCGTGGGATAATTTTTCTCATGCTCTTTTAATTTCCACGATTCATAACAGATCGCATGGTTGTTTTGCAAGAGGAATCCTCCAAGTCCTTCCTTGGTTACATCCATGCATACAACGAAAGCCCCATCAGGATCCGTAATCCGCAACACTGGTGCGGTCATCAAAAGCTGCTTAATCTTTTGAAAAATTTCTTCACACTTGTCAGTCCATAAGAACTTGTTTGCTTTCTTATACAAAGCCATCATGGGGCAAGTGATTCTCGAGAATTTCTCAATGAAGTTTCAATAATACTCCCCTAAACCCAAAAAGGACCTAATGTTGGGGTAGGCCAATACTTTATGGCTCGAATCTTTTCTGGGTCCACAACTATCCTTACCTTGGATATGATGTGACCTAGGTACTATATTTGTGGTTTGTAGAAATCACATTTACTAAAATTAACGTAGAGCTGGTGCTCACTAAACACTTGAAGTACTATGCGAAGGTGTTCTTTGTGTTCCTCTTTACTCTTGGAATAAACTAGAATGTTGTCAATAAAGACTAGTACAAAATTATCTAGATACTTACTGAATATGTTGTTTATCATACACATAAATTTTGCGGGTGCATTGGTCAACCTGAATGGAATCAATACAAAATCGTAATGCCCGGGGCCTCATATGAAAAGCATTCTTGGGAATATCTTCATCTTGGATCCGTACCTGATGGTACCCAGATCGCAGGTCAATATTCGAAAAGATTTTGGCTCCTCCCACCTGGTCGAACAAATCATCGATCCTGGGTAATGGTTATTTATAGTCATTTTGTTCAACTGACGGTAATCAATGCACATATGCATCATACCGTCCTTCTTCTTTATGAACAAAATTGGTGCTCCCCAAGGGGACACACTAGGTCGGATATACCCTTTCTCTATTAATTCCTGGAACTGTATTTTGAGTTCCACCAATTCTGTTGCACTCATGTGGTAAGGGGCTTTGGAGGCTGGCACTGATCCTGGGGTCAGTTCAATGGAAAATTCTAGGTCTCGTTTCGGAGGTAATCCAGGGATTTCCTCGGGAAACATGTACTTAAATTTTTCAAGAACATGGAAGTCTTCTATGCGTTGTTCTCTATCCGACTCTACATCTCGGATGTTCACTCCAAATAACTTGTAGCCCTTCCTAACACACTTCTTCGCTTGTAAGGCATATATTTTTCTTACAGAAACTTTCTTGCAGATGCCTTGAACCTTTACTTGGCTCTCTTGGCTATCAGCACACAAGATAGACTTGTGTAGACAATCGAGCATGACATGGTGCTATTTCAACCAGTCAATGCCAATAAGAATATCGTACGAACCTAAAGATAGGATTTTCAGGTTTACCTTAGTAAGGAAACCATTCAGGTCTACTTCACATTCTTTAACAATTTCTGAAACCTTCTATTTTGTACTGGTGGTTAACTGTACCAACCAAGGTTTATCATGCTTTAATTTTCCTAACTTGCATAAATCAACAATCTTAGGTGCAACATAGCTTCGACAAGCACCGGGATCAATAAGTATTGAAACAGAGGTGTTCAGGATCTTACCTTCAATCTCGACCATGGTAGCTTGATGGTCCACCTGTTGGCCATCTAATGTTGCATAGATTCACGGGGTTCCTGCTACATCCTCAATGGTAGGTTCTTCTTACAGGTTATGCAAGACTCCATTGTTCTTGTTCTTACAATCTTGGGCATAATGTGGCTCGTTGCATTTCTAGCACTTGATCACTAAAGGGGTAGCATTGGCTCTACTTGCCACTTGCTTGTTACCATTAGGGGCTGGTACCTAAGGTTTTATACCTGGTTTATTAAAGTTCCAGTTCGCTTGAAATATGTTATTTTGTTTTCTATAAGGCTGTGGGTTTGACCCAGGCTTGCGGTTATCAGAAACGTTTCTATACTTTTCTCTGTTTCGGTCCTAGTTTTCTTGACGTAACTTCCCATGCTCATAACAGAGTCTGGCCTTGTGTAGTGTAGTATCCAGCATCTTTGGCATGTCAAATTCAATCCCGTCGCGAAAACCATTAGAGGAAATTTCAACTCAAAATGGGCCTCCTAAAATGAACTAATAAAATAATAGTTAAAATAATAAAATAATATTTATTAATTTTGGAGGAAGAAAAGAAAAAAACTACTTTTTTGTTTGTATTTTTGACATATCTCCCCGTGTTTTTACTCAAATTTCGATCGGGAGAGCTCGTTGGATGCGGAATTAAATTTTGCATCCAACGAGTACCCACTCGGCATACTTTTGATGGACCCTGCTGCCCCAAAAACAAGAAATACTTAAAAAAATGGAATGATGACATCATCATTCCATTTTTTCAGGTATTTATTGTTTTTGGGGTGGAGGGGTCCATCAAAAGTATGCCGAGTGGGTACTCATTGTATGTGGAATTTAATTCCGCATCCAACGAGCTCTCTCAATCGAAATTTGAGTAAAAACACGGGGAGATATGTCAAAAATACAAACAAACAAAAAGTAGTTTTTTTTATGATACCTATCACCAAATTTATATTAAAAAAGTGTTTAAGACCTATACGGTATTTCAAATTTAAAGCAATTTCATTGGCTAACACATGATGACATGGAATTTGAATCAAAGTTAAAAGGCCCATTTTGAGTTGAAATTTCCTCTAATGTGGGAGGAAGACATCCTAGGAAGTGCTAGATCTTCACCTTCTCTTCTTTGATATATGGTACATAATGCAGCAGATCTAAAAATCTGTTTATAAATGCGTCCATAGTCATGGACCCCATGCACAATTCATGGAACTCTTTTACCTCGTGATCAAAGAACCTTTTCGACATGTATTTTTTCTTGGAAAATATTTCCGAAGTTTTCCGAGCTTATTTCTCGCAGCTCATCTTTTTTGGTGTGCTTTAAATCTCACCACCATCTTGCTGCCTTACCATTTAGGTTGTAGATGGCAAGCCTAGCCTGCATCACACTTGAATAGTTATGAACCTGGAAATACTTACTCATTCCTAGCAGCCATTCTTCAGCCTTTTTCCTGTATTTACTTAACCTTCAAAGGTCAGGGCTTGTATTTTTCGAAACCCCCCTCTAAAGACTGTCATCACTTCTTTGCCTCTTTCTCCGTGGAGAAAGTGAGTCATCACTAGTAGGACTGTGATGATCTCCTTTAGTTTCTTTAGGGGTACCTTCTTTTTTTACTTATGTTGGGCTACTGGCCCACTCATGGTATGGTTCTCTTTTGGATCCATTGGTGGACAAGGTAGGTTTACCTTGTGGGATCCCTCCCGTCATGTTATGCAATAATGCTTCATTTATAGCTTGTGGTTCCTTTCTTTCATTTAGACTGTCTTCTCTGAAACTCTTCACTTCAACTTGAAGATTGTGCAAATTTTCAGCACATCAGAGTTTAGCTCAACCACCAAGTTCACTTCCAAAGTGGGGGTGGTCATTTCTTCTTGCCGTTTGTTTTCTCTCTCAGTGTTCATAAACTGAACAACGCTGTTAAAATTTTCCTGTAACACAAAAAATTTTAATAGCAGCAAAAATTTCTGTTAGTAACAAAATTTACTTATCATACTTTATTTTCTCTAAGTGAATTCTTGGTGAGGCCCATAAGTCTCTCAATATTGAAATTGGGCTCTGATACAACTTGTATTGTCCTCAAAAATTGAAAATAATTTTTTTTATAGGCTAGTAGAAAACTACCCAAAGAGGATCATTATTACTCCTGCGGAATTACATGCACTACTTAACTTTCGATCTCTTCAGAAATTGTTCATAATGTCTTGTTAATCTCCTATCCATTCAGTGATTATTAGTTCGTTTACTTCCTATGTCTTAATTCTGTTACTTAAACTATTTGTACATCTTAGTTATTATTGTCGGTGAGTTAGTGAATTGTATAGTTCATTGATTTACTTTTGCACATGTGTACTTCTGTTTATTAAGTATAACTAACTTAACTTTGTTGATGGGAATAAAGTCATGGAGTGGTGGGACTAGTTCTTCCATGATGATATGAGAAGTAAGGTATTTCTTGGTTGCGCAGGCTTACTTAGTTCAATTGAACTAAGGCACCTTTCTCATTTTTTTATGTAGTTCATTACTTGCAACGAGATTAGATGTATAGTGTGTTGACAACCTTGGTCACCGATAACCTGCTGCCAGTTATTACACTGCCTATCGACTTGGTTTTTTAAACCTGGTAAGTGTCGTTATCGTCAATTTAGCCATTACGGATAAATTTCCTATACATTGATTATTCTTCATTATGGTCTTAAATTCGTCATTTTTAGATGTCATTAATATCTTTTCATGCTATGTATATTTTTACTATAAGTTCTTTTTAACATTTCCTATGTTCTTTTATTCGCAGGTTATTAAGGGTTTGAGAGCAGAGCTTTGGATTTGATAATCTGAAAGATTTACATTGCATACTTTGTATGCCATGGTGCTTAAGCCTAAATGCCTAAATACTATGGTATTAAATCCTTGGTATTAAAACCTAAGCTCTAAACCTATGTACTAAACCTTATCTACATTCCTAAGAAAAATTCTTAAACTTGAACTAGCGCAACCTATGACTAAGTATTATGGTAATGCTAACATGGTAAAAGCGTTGTAATGTGATAATGTTGATGTTTAACATTTGGGGTGACATAGTATATGGTATGAACCATATATTATAGGGTTTATGTGATGGTATGAAGGGTGGTGACATTCGATACATTGTAGCAAATCATGACTATGGGAGTGGGTTTGATGAAATGATAATGGACTCTAGCCTGGTGCATTTTATGTTCTTTGTGAATCGTGATAGCCTTCCCTTAGGATTGGCTCATGATAGCCGTGCAATGTATTTGTCATTTGGGGGTTTCGTTGTTTTCCTCTGCACAGAGGTATTGTCGTGGATGCGACCTCATGCTTGTGAAGGTAAGCCCGCGTGAAATATTAAGCCTACACATTATTTGGTTTGGAATTTGGAAGTAATGGCATACTCCTCATCCCGATTGGTTGTTACTTGCAAGTGCTAAAGGAATAGAGGAGCAACATGGCTATGACTCCATTGGCTCCAAGCATTACAATCGTGGTCATGGTAAGCCTGCAAATCAAGCTTATGCTTGTTAACCTTCAATCCTGTGGCAGAGCTACATTTTCACCTGGTTGTTTTGGTTGGGGTTTGATTCTATAGTGAAATCAATTTCCCTTCGGGCTTGAATATAGACTTGGTTTATTTCTAATGATGAGGGGTTATGCCGTGACTTGTTTCTTGGCCATTCGGCTCTGTGTAATCTTATTTTGGTTATGAAAATTATTACGTTTTGGTTGTTGGGATTTTAAATCCATGGGGTGCACCATTGCAAGAAATGGTGCCATAGCCCATTGGAACCCCATGTAAAACCTTACTCTCGGCCTTCAATGGTGACTGTGTACAAACATTTGGAAACTTTGGGTAAATATATGTAAGTGTTGGTTTTTATCATTTGCAAAGGTTTATGCTGTATGCGATTTCCTTCCTGCATTTTTATTTAACTCTATATTTTAAATGGGCGGGGGTTTTTAAATGGACTGAGGCATATGCCTTACCGGATGCTCCATGTGTAAAAGCCATTGATTAGTTTGATTAAGAAATAATTTGATTTCTTGATAGCATGGGAAAAAGGACATGCCATAAATGGCATGAGCCTTCCCACAGTGTTGTGATAGATTTTATTTTAAATTGTATATGGTATTTGTTTTCTATGTATTATGGCATTTACAGTAGAAAGATGTGGACAACGTGGGTGTAGTCCATGCCGTCAATGGAATGTGCCTTCCCACAGGTTGCAATGGTGTAGCATAGGTTTTAGAATCGTAATGACTATGTATTGTATTTAAAATATTATTTGGCGGAGCCCGTGATTGATGTGAGCACTTGGGTGATAGTGGTTTTCGTGGTGGCCAGGGTATGCAGACCCGCGATGGAATTCGCTATTCTTAATGTAATTTGGAATATGTAAATATTTCAAAGGGTTTAATTGAAAACCACATCCTGTATACGAATTCGTACAACCTGGCCTGTGTGAGAATGATTATAGGATTTGGTTGTTGTAGGTATAAATAATATGACTAGATTGTTTATTTGACATTTCCTTGGGTCTTTACATCCATAGGAATCGATGTCACAACCTCTGTTGGCAACGATGTTTTTAATGTAATGTAATGTGTTTTGATGAATAGCACAAGATGGGCTTGCATTCCCACAGGATTTGATTCATGCTTCTGTTGAAATAAATGGATTTATGTTATGATGTTGAATTATGTAACTTGGGTTATGGTTATGCAAAGATGGATATTCTATGGATTTTTAGAGATATAATGTATGTGAATTATGGTGTTTTAATATGGTTGTTAAGACTGTAGGTTCTATAGCAGAGTCTTGATAAGGACCACATGGATGCTCATGATATCCCTCTGATTATTATTAATGTTGTTTTATTTATGTGGAATATTTTTAATGTAATTTGTTATATGATTACAGACCTTGAAAGGTATTAGATGGATTAGTTAATTTTGGAAATGAATGCATAGATATATTTTTATAGAGATTTATACTTGATAGTTTATTTATATGTATATATAGTTATCTTATAAAAGAATAGCTATGGTTGCAAGTAATACCCTAGGGTATCTATATAGTATTTTTATTTCTTCAGACTTGTTCCTATGGTTAAAACTACTATAATCTGAAACACATGTCTCTACTGACGAATGTAATATGTCAATAGAGATATAAGTAATCGATGGACAATTAAATAGCAGATCTAGATTTACCTTATCTACAGTACAAATTTATGAATATGAAATGAATACATAACACAATTTTTAAAGATGGGAACCTAGCTATATACAGCCTATGATAATATTTAAAATCCTAGGAATATTGAAGAGAGATAAAGGCCCTAGCAAAATCTAGACAGAACATCAATTATCTAGGGTTAGTAAAATATATAGAATCTTTTACATAAAGAAGCCTGCATTTACCCTAGAAATGAGCTTTGGCATACTAAGAATTCATACCTGTAATTTCTCTTCCTGAAGCTCCTTTAATGGCTGAACCTGCACATTTCTCAAATAACCAGCATTGTCAATTTAAGACATATATGACCTCTGATTTTGATGACCAAATCACTTGAGAACTACCACGTTCCTCCCAACCATGACTTGGAACCGTTCCTGGTTCTAATTCAGATCCCCCGAGCGGGACTCCAACATGCAAGTAGCTTAGAGATCCTAAGGTCGGGTTTCCTATCTAGTATTAAGATTTTGAATCAGTCTTATTTTCCTTGCAGGAGAAGGTTCTCCAAGAAAACACTTGAGAGCAAAAATAGGCAGAATAATAATTCTCCAAGAGAAAAATCAGAATTCCAAGCCTTTGCTTTGCTTGAGTCTTTATAGGCATACTTTTCAATCAAAGGGGTAGTTAAATCAAGAAATCCTTGATTTCTTGATTTAACCCTTTTTAATTTACTGGGGTAATTTTCAATTCTTAACCTAGGAACTTTTAGCTAGTTCCTAGTTACTCTTTCATAGTTATTTCACTATTTATTAAATAATAAATAATAATTGGTGGAGCTTCTCTTCTTTCTTTATTTAATTATATAATCAATCATAATTAATTCTTTATACATACTATGTATAAAATACATAGTATTAAAATACTTGATAACATTTGTCTTCGGGAATCATGCGTCATGATCCCTAGAATTAACGACACTTCTTCATGAAGGTAAATTAGATAGATGGATTAGGTCTACTAGGCTAGGAGACTCTAAACATCCTTGCATGTTGGATTTCCTTCGTATAACATGGTAGCTCTTTAGTACTTTGATGAGAATACAGAAATTCAAAATTTCATTTAATCACTTATAAATAAGTATGATGATGATCAATATTTTTCCCGAGTCGTTTTCACTCAGAAGTTATTAAATTATTTTCAGTAACCCCTAGCGCTTACCAGATCCCATACACAATGCCTATAGCAGGGAGTTACAAACATATTGCAATTCTAAAGC
This sequence comes from Pseudotsuga menziesii, assembly GCA_001517045.1. Taxonomy (NCBI): domain Eukaryota; kingdom Viridiplantae; phylum Streptophyta; class Pinopsida; order Pinales; family Pinaceae; genus Pseudotsuga; species Pseudotsuga menziesii. Next base: position 56,650 of record LPNX010260881.1, on the reverse strand, counting down.
GTTCGATCAACACTAAATGCTAGGATGTATTTGTATGATACACCTAGGGATACAATGGCCAAAGATACGATGCTCCAGAGCTTATGCTCAACATCAACATGGAATGCTTCAGAGCTTATGCCCAAAATTTCCAATTATATTTTCATGTGTTCCAAAGCTTTATGCTCAACACAAATGTAAGTACTCATGTGCTCCAGAGCCTCTCGCTCAACAAAAAACATCTCATTGATCATGTGCTTCAGGCTCCACGCCCAACACAAACATTTCATCAATCATGTGCTTCAGGGTCCACACCCAACACAAACATATATATACATATATATCATCAACAATTGGCTTACATTCAAATATACAAAAAAATTCATCATGTTTATATGCAGTGGGGTCTTTGACACAATATAAAATAAAACATCAATATAATTATCATGATCAATAGGCCTATGCTATAAATGGTAGGTCCAAAATTCGGGACATTACACTCTCCCCCTCTTACCTTGAGAGTTGTGAGAGTGTTCTAAATTCTTCGAGTGTTCATAACTATGACTGGTTCTGTCTTCTATAGCTGGAGACCCTCAGCCTCTTCTTCCTCTACCTTGTCCTCCTCTGCCTCGACCTCTGTTGAGGGAAGCCTGAGTGCTGAATGCATTGGTCAACGATTATTCTTCTTGATTGAATCGTGCTTTAAGAGATAGAAGAGATCTAGTCAACTCTTCTAGGGTGAATTGAGACATATCTTTTTCCTCTTCTATGGCAATCACTACCATAGAAAACTTCTTGGTGAGACACCGAATAATCTTTTGAACAACAATATTTTGTTCTAGCGGTTCACCATAGGTTTTTAATTATCCTCACAATGACTAAAACCCTAGTCATGAGCTGACCTACAGTTTCTTACTCTTTCATCTTCAAACTTTCAATTTGAAGGCGTAGGGTTTCAAGTCTTACCATTTTAATGCAATCAGTTCCCTTGTAGGCCAATAGAAGCAGATTCCAAGCTTGATATGCACTTGTAGCACCTGAGATCCGTGGGAAAATGAACTCCTCAATGCAACTTTGGATCAACCATGTGGCCGTGAGATCTTGGTCTCAGCCAACTTCGAGAGCACTCTTCTGGGCATTATTCATTGTGGCAAGAGCAGTCGCATCAAGTTCTTAAAACTCAGCTTCCACCATATCTCAACATTTTTTGAGCTACATAAATGTCTTCATTTTATAGACCAATACTCATAGTTAGCTCTGGTCATAACGGGTCCGGAGATCGAGCACCGCTCATGGTGCAATGGCAATGGGCGGTGGGGGAGGCGCAGTGCCAGAAATTAGTTAAGAACCATGTAGTTCACTTCCTTTTCCAAATTTATGCATTGCGTTCGCACCGCTCTTCCACTATGTGAAAGGGGTAGTGTCCTCTTTTAGTAACGCTCCTAGCTTGGCTGTCTCATAAAAAACAAAAAAAAATTGGCAAATTTGTGGGCGCTACCTTTCCTCTAGCAATGTGTTTCAATTCCTCTAATTATTTTCCACATACAACTGGTCGCATCCAACAACATCTCTCCACGTTTTCTTGCAGGTATATAGGATCATGTTTTTGCAGGTAGATTTGATCACAGGAGCTCCAAGTTTGATAAACTGAAAACATTGCCACAGATTGAATGGTGGGAAAAACGTTCACTATGGAACCCTATAATGCAAGAGCAGGAGGAATGGATCCAACAACTTTGGAGTGCTTTTCACTTTATGAAAAGACTTATCCTTGGACCACAAAGTAAGCTTTGATATTATGTAAAAGAAAACAAAGCAATACAAGAAGCACTATGGGTAGATTTATTGTCTTCTCATTATTAAAAACAATTTAAATAAGAAATACAAAATAACGATATTATGGGTGAATACCATAGGTCCGAAAATACCATGGCTCCCCTAACTCACTAACTAACTACAGTTGAGATTACATTCTTCAACATAATCTGGTATACAGTCCATCATGTATAATATGTATATTATTATATGATATTAAATAAATAATTCACAAATACATTCACAATACTATAATTAAATTAACGGTTTGATCATAATTACTAACTAAATTGATTAGTAACTAACACTCTCGGCCGGACTATATAATTACTAACAAAGAAATTAATTAACATTAACAAGGACTATTGGAAAGACTAACAAATTACTAACACATGAACTAATTAGCATTAACAGGGATATTACATTCTTTAACATTGAAACGACTGGAACATTCTTTAACATTGAAACGACTGGAATTCTCATATTCAATTTCTGAATAAATCCAGATTATCAATATTACAGTGTGGAAAACAGATCGACCAGGTTGGAGGATTTGTTATTTGTTTAGGCCAAATCAAGCCATTAAAAATGGGACGATTTAATTAATTAATAAACAGCTCCGTTCCCAAATATTACAAAGGAACCTAGACTTCACATGAAGTCTCTCCTGTGAAATATAGCTCTCTCGTTTTGTACTCTAGAAACTTGTTAAACCAACGACGCAGAAATAGCAAGTTATCGATAGCTGCAGATACATTTGATCATTAGATCGTAATTTACATACCATACTATGTAGTATTGTAGAAAGTTTAACATGTAATTTGTAACTGACATACTATAAAGTTTGACACGTGATTTCTAATTGACATACCATTCATAGTTATTACGATGGATCTTTAGTGTCATTGGTAGAGTACGATGGATCTTTAGAATATGGAAATCCAACTCAATTAGCATGTTTGCATATGCACAAAGCAAATTAGCATTATCTTCAATTTCTATAAAACATATAATACAGTATGAATGAGATGGGTACAGTTTAATATGAATGAAATGGGTAAGACAAGTTTCCATACTGAATTGTAAATGCATTTCGGGTGTAAAAAAAATATAGAAAAGAATCTAATGAAGCTACACTCACTGAGTCACTAGTCATCCATGTACCCAAAAAAAGTATTTAAAAGGCATTGATACATTCTGTTATTACAGCTTATGATCCATGAACTTTTTCTCACAATCAAATATTGGTAAAAATAATACCTTCGTTCCAACTACAACTGTTTATTATTAATTTGCCTCCCTGGGATGAAATGGACCATTCTCAGCTAGCGCCTCAATGCCCAGTGAAGAACAACCAGGCTCTAATTTTCCAGCACCAAACAAGATAATAAAATAAAATATAATACATTATAAAAAATGAATAAAATTCAGCACCTTAGCTACTGATTTTGTACCGGGATGTTCAAATTACAAACCCAGTAAGCTATGAATGCTTATATTGAAAACCCAATAAACTATCCATATAGAGTTTACTCAATGAACATAACATTTATAGATCAGTCATTTTAAACATTCACAGCAAACCAGAGAAGTGGATAAACAATAAATTATTCCATTGACAGATCAGGACTACAGAGACTTTAACAGTTACATGAAATGTTTTTATATGGAAAGATGAACGCCATTTGTAATTTTTTCTCAATAGTAGTATATTAGATCAATTTTAGCCTTCTTAAGAATACCAACATAGATTTATAGATTGATGATGCAGAGGAATCCGGTATGTAAATTTCTTTTATTTTAATTTTTTTACATATTAAAAATTTATTTATATAATATATTGTGTCCTTCTTTAGTTTTGATATATCTTAGTAGAGAGCAAATCAATATATATATATATATATATATAATACTAACATTATTTAGTTATTTTTTTAATTATAGAAACAATTTGTTACATAACTTTACACAAAGCTAAACATAACAACATCTTTTAGTATTAAGTTGTAAGCACTTACCTAATCTTTAGAAAACCAAAAATGTTTTCAATCTTGCAATGAAAAAATATTAAAAACCCTTACATTTAACAACAGGAAAATGAAAAAAATAATGCTGATTCCAGTAATCTCCATTGATCCACACAACCAAGGGCTTCAAATGTGAATCAGTAAAATGCTGATTCCAGTAATCTCCATTGATCCACACAACGAAGGGCTTCAAAATGTGGATCAGTTTGAGCTTCTGCAAAGTAGTAGAACAAAGCCCGGTCACTCCTGTCGTTCACTGTAACATATCCAGCGTATTGCTTGAAAGTCATCGCAGGTTGTCCGGGAAGATAGTTCACAATATCACCTTCTGGAGCGGATAAGACTTTGATGAATAGAAAGGCTAAAATGGTCAGCCATGGAAGAAAACACATCTTGAAACACAAGTTGTTGTAATGCTCTACAAATCCCAACTTTGCCACTGAATTAAGAACCGATCCTAAACTGTCAAAGTGAACTTACAATGATGGCTCTTATAACATTTTCATAAGTTGGGATCTGTAAAGCATTATAACTTGTGTTTCAAGATGTGTTTTCTTCAATGGTTGACATGTTAACTCAGCCTACTACAGATCCTTCAATGGTTGACATGCTAACTCGGCCTACTACAGATCTCTTTATGCTGCTGCTAAATCTTGAATCTCAAACAATTCTAAATCCGATGGTAACAGATCTTCTTTTATGCTTCTGTTAACTCTTGAATCTCAAACAATTCTAAATCCAGTGGTTAGCATGTCTATTGCAGTGGCATTAACTATTTCAATTACAAATGAGTGGCAAGCAAGTCAACTGCTTACGCTTGTCCTGACGTTTACATATCGCGTTTTGCGTTGTACGCCTGTGAATGATTATGATTAACTGGCGTTATATCGGCCGAACATCATTGCTCTAAGTTGGTTTATTTGACAAATCTGTTTATTTTTTCCTCAATTAGAATTAGAATCAAGGAAACTTAAAAATTAACCAAAGTTTTTAAAATGATTTAAATGCTTTATTTATTTATTATATATTTTAAATGGAAAGGAATGATCAGTAAAACAAAGTTATAAATGTTTTTTATTTATTATAATATTTTAAATTGCAAAGAAGTTTTGTTTTATCCAGACTTTAAATGTTATATGCCAACTATTTTTCTGGATTTTTAAGTTGATTTTAGTTAAAAATGGACATAAAGAGTCTAAACCCATTATTTATTTAATTGATGGAAAAAGTGTCAAAATTCCCATCGTTAAACGACTCGACTACTCGATTGTTTATCATGATATGTGTAAAATTTAAATGGATCCACTTACGTGTGCAGCTTGGAAGGCACTATTTTATGGTTTTATCTTGTAGGAATCATCACTAATGTGCCGGATTTTCCTCTTAACACAACATCACTTGAAACCCTAGCATTTTGTGAAAATTGATATGCGGAAAAGTGAAATAAAATAACTCTAGATGATATGAAAGATTCATGATGGTTGTTTGATTTACTTTTCTAACTGGCTTAATTTTGGAGTCATGAAAGAGAACTTATTGGTTTAATATTTTTGAATTCCTTCTTTCAAGTTTTAATATTTTTTAATTTCTTCTTTGAAAAAATAGTTGAGGTTTTTGAGTTTTTGATTAAACCACCGTAGATTCAAATCCTTCCTAGGCTCTATCAAGCGCCGAGATGGATCAGATCTCTCCAGGTGCAAACCTCTTCTTAGGTATCCATTGATTTGATTCAAACCAAAAGACACATATTTTTATTTAAGGTCCACATATATTTTTATTTTTATTAATATTTAATATTATTTATGGCCGCCATATAATATTTTTTATTATTTTTTATTTTGTTAGGAAATAACATTGCATCATTTCCCCACACATGGTTTTAAAACCATATGCAAGGCCCTCCTACAATCATGGGTTGTTTAGGAGGCCTTGCACATGCTCTTAAAACCATTTGCAAGGCCCTCCTAAACCATGTACAATAAAGCCATGGGTTGTTCAGGAGGCTTTGCACATGGTTTAAAAACCATGTGCAAAGCCTCCTAAACCATGTACAATAAAACCATGAGTTGTTTAGAATGCCTTGCACATGGTTTTAAAACCATATGCAAGGCCCTCCTAAACCATGTACAATAAAACCATGAGTTGTTTAGAATGCCTTGCACATGGTTTTAAAACCATGTGCACATAGTTTTAAAACCATGTGCAAGGCCAACATTTTTTTTTCTTGACCCACATATTTTTTACAGATAATTAAATTTTTACTTTTTTTATTATTTTGTTAAGTAGGAAGATTACAACATCTCCCCCATATTACATTGTTTTTGTGGCCGACATTTATTTTGGCTTATTATAAAATTTATTTTTGCGCCGAGAGGCGCTATACAGCCCAGTATGGGGGAGATCTTGTCACGTGATGTAACGTTACTAAAGTTTGGAACATGTCGGCAAAAAATAATAGTGATAATGAATATTATGGGAGAGATCTTGTAACGTGATGTAACATTTGTAACATGTCGTCAAAAAATAATAGTGATAGTGAATATTATGAGGGAGATTTTGTAACACAAAATAAAAAATAATATCACTTTCGTAAAGTTGTTTTTATTAATAAACCAGGGTAGATCCAAATCCTAGGCTCTATCAAGAGCCGAGAGAGATCAAATCTCTCTACATGCAAACCTCTTCTTAAGTATTACACTCAATGAGGTATCAACTTTGGTGTGTCCTATATATACCATTGATTTGATTCAAACCAAAAGACACATTTTTTTATTTAAGGTCAACATATAATATATTTATTATTAATATTTAATATTATTTATGGCCAACATATAATATTTAATATTATTTTTTACTTTGTTATGAACGAACATTACAACATCTCCCCATAAATGGTTTTAAAACCATATGCAAGGCCCTCCTAAAACCATGGGTTGTTTAGGAGGCCTTGCACATGGTCCTAAAACTATTTGCAAGGCCCTCCTAAACCATGTACGCTAAAACCATGGGTTTTTTTAGGAGGCCTTGCACATGGTTTTAAAACCATGTGCACGGTCCTCCTAAACCATATACAATAAAACCATGGGTTGTTTAAAAGGCCAACATTGTTTTGCAAATAATTCAATTTTTATTTTTTTATTATTTTGTTATGTAGGAACATTACAGCATTTACCGCATATTGTGTTTTTTTTATGATCCACATTTTTTTTGGGATAATTAATTTTTTTATTTTTTATTGTTTTGTGAGGTAGGAAGATCACAACATCTCCCCCATATCTCCTAAACCATATACAATAAAACCATGGGTTGTTTAAAAGGCCAACATTTTTTTGCAAATAATTCAATTTTTATTTTTTTATTATTTTGTTATGTAGGAACATTACAACATTTCCCCCATATTGTGTTTTTTTTATGATCCACATTTTTTTTGGGATAATTAAATTTTTAATTTTTTATTGTTTTGTTAGGTAGGAAGATCACAACATCTCCCCCATATTAGGTTGTTTTTCTGGCCGACACTTATTTTGTTTTATAATTAAAAAATCTATTTTTTTATTAATAAAAATAACGTTACGTAACGTTACAAGATCTCCCCCATACTGGGCTGTAGAGAAATAAATTTTATATTAAGCCAAAATAAATGTCAGCCACAAAAACAATGTAATATGGGGGAGATGTTGTAATCTTCCTACTTAACAAAATAATAAAAAAGTAAAAATTTAATTATCTGTAAAAAATATGTGGGTCAAGAAAAAAAAATGTTGGCCTTGCACATGGTTTTAAAACTATGTGCACATGGTTTTAAAACCACGTGCAAGGCATTCTAAACAACTCATGGTTTTATTGTACATGGTTTAGGAGGCTTTGCACATGGTTTTTAAACCATGTGCAAAGCCTCCTAAACAACCCATGGTTTTATTGTACATGGTTTAGGAGGGCTTTGCAAATGGTTTTAAGACCATGTGCAAGGCCTCCTAAACAACCCATGATTGTAGGAGGGCCTTGCATATGGTTTTAAAACCATGTGTGGGGAAATGATCCAATGTTCATTCCTAACAAAATAAAAAACAATAAAAATTATTATATGGGGGCCATAAATAATATTAAATATTAGTAATAATAAAAATATATGTGGACCTTAAATAAAAATATGTGTCATTTGGTTTGAATCAAATCAATGGATACCTAAGAAGAGGTTTGCACCTCGAGAGATCTCCATCTCGGCGCTTGATAGAGCCTAGGATTTGGATCTACGCTGGTTTATTAATAAAAATAACTTTACGAAAGTGATATTATTTTTTATTTTGTGTTACAAAATCTCCCCCATAATATTCACTATCACTATTATTTTTTGCCGACATGTTACCAATGTTACATCAAGTTACAAGATCTCTCCCATAATATTCATTATGACTATTATTTTTTGCCGACATGTTACAAACGTTAGTAACGTTACATCACGTGACAAGATCTCCCCCATACTGGGCTGTAGAGCGCCTCTCAGCACAAAAATAGTTGAGGGGCATTTTCAATGTTTCTCTCTTATATAGTTATGTAAGCTTGAAAGTGATCTAGTTTTTTTAACTATAATTTTTTTCAAAATTTTAAATTCAAGAAATTTGATGCGTCTCTTACCTATGTCCACATAGATTTTGAATTAGTTTTCATAATTTTTTATTTATAAGCTAATTATTACTTTTTATTTTTTACCCTCCCTTCTCTCTGTGCAATAAGGTTGTGGATGAGAGGATGAAAGGGCATACAATACTCTAGTCAAACAACTTTAGATGCTTGGAGGAAAGAAGTTCACTTGAAGGGTTTTAAACGCTCAAAGGAAAGAATTATTGGAGCTACACTTATGCATGATGGCAAGGTTAATGTAAGAATAAAATCAACTTTGGGTATGTTCACTTTGTTGTTATTTCTAAACTTTTGTATGTTTTTTAACCTTGTTTTATCTAACCTACTATTTTTTCTGTTTATTTGCAGCTTTTAAGAGAAAATGGAGCAACTATTGCATGGATTTTAATTGAGTTGCATTGGGATACTTAAGTTAGCAATGGGGCACTAATTCTTAAGGGGATAGTTACTGACTATTTATGTTTTAATCCATAAGGTTTTAAATGTTTAAAGGAGAGACAATACCATATGTACTTCATTTTAGGGTTTCAACACCTATTTCATTAAATTTGGATTTATTCTAGTCTAACTCCCTTTGAAGACATGTCAAAAACAATCTTTCTAAACCCCAAAATCAAGGTTTCTAAAGTGCAAAATCTGGTGCCAAAAGTGCCAATTTTAGGTTCAAAAAATGTACATTTGCCATTGATATTAGCACTTTTGAATATGTTTTTTGCACTCTTCCAATTTGATAATATCACTTTTAGAACATGATTTTGCACTTTTGAAATGTTGTTTTTACACTTTCAATACCTAAATTTGCTATTTTGAAAACCGATTTTGTTAAGTTCTAATTTTGCAATTTTGAAAACCAAACTCGACACAAGTATTGTAATCCCACAATTGAATATAGAAAAATCCAAAGAGTTTATTTGTGGCAAACACAATTTAATTGTATTATTTAACAAATTGTGTCCATACTTTTTACAATTGGCCTCACATTGCTCACACCATTCAAGTATAACAAGAAAGGACACAATTGATCTAACAAGAATGTGTGAACGACATGGTGGAAAGTATAAATTTTTATTATAATACAATTCCCTTCCTCGTTACAATTAACATGTTTTTATTTCTAGTCATCTAACCATTGTATTTCTAGCATCGTAACCATGTATTCAAAAATATACACAAGGATTCTGAACACTATCAAAACCTTCTCTCTATATCCAAGAACAATAACCTTGTGTTAATATAACTCTAAATTGTTCCGTTTTCAATCGTATTCTTTCGAATAATAATGAAAAAAACCGATCCACATGCTTTTGTTGTGTGAATGCTCATATACAAACTTCGAATATGCCAAAGCATTTTTCAATTTTTTTTCCTAAATCATGGATGTATAAAATAAATATTTGTTCTTATTATAATATATAGTATTTATCGTAATCTAAATTTATGTTGTAATGAATTTATATGTGTCGCATGTAACGTACCTCCATTAAAATAGAATATAACCAATGGTTTTCCTGCTAATCCTCTACTATCCACAACCAAAAAAAAACACACACAACCCAATCAATATTTGTTTTGTTTGAATTTTCTAGTTGTACATAACAAGATACATGTAATGTCCCTACTTTCAACCCTTGATATAAACTAAGTAAATGATGCTATATTGTTGATGGAACATGGTGAGGATCTCAAGTAAAATTACCTACCATGGACATCTCAAATATATATGTGTGTGTGTGTGTGTGTGTGTGTGTGTGTGTGTGTGTGTGTGTGTGTGAACAAGTAACATTGTTAGAAAACCATGTAGCGTTCAAGTGCAATAGTATTGTCAATTTGATGTATATGTGCATGATAATGCAAAGAAATCCACAGTTAACTATCAAAGGAAACGAGAGCAAGGGACATGATTATCCTAGCGATGGGAAGGGGCTTAATGAATCCATGAATCCTAGATGTGAGATCCAAGTGACCTAGAAAAGAATGATGACTCAGTTATTCAGTGTGAGTTTGACTCATGCACCAAGGTATTTTTTAACGATCCTAGTAGTATACTTACATGAAGTGTTCTAGGCGATTAGTTTTGTTTAAAAAAACATATATATAGATGGATAGGTTAATTTTAAATATGAAACATGCAATTTCATGTGAAAAATTGTAAATTTTGGTGAATATTGTGATGAAAACACATATTTTATGTAAATATAGGCAATATTAGAGACTAAAAATGACCATCTCTCTCTCTCTCTCTCTCTCTCTCTCTCTCTCTCTCTCTCTATATATATATATATATATATATGTGTGTGTGTGTGTGTGTGTGTGTGTGTGTGTGTGTGTGTGTGTGTGTGTGTGTGTGTGTGTGTGTGTGTATATATATTAAACAAAAAAATCCAATTGGTGAAATTTTGCCCCTTAAAATTGCCCTGTCATGCACCCTAATCATTTAATGTTTCCAAGAGGAAGGTAGTTGAGACAATTATTGTCTTGTAGGAAGGAAGGAATGGGTCTAAGTTCATTGTGACAGAGTAGTTTCATTTGAGTGTTAGTTTCCCTGCACGTAACACACCTCAAAAATCAAATTTAATTTCTTTTTCTATATCCATATATATTCAGACATATTAATAAAATACGATTGAAAAGACACCCTGGCCATATTTAATGGTCAAATTCATCCTTGTACATTCATTCTCATAGGTAAGGACCAATGTAATAATCGCTCCACCATGGAAAGATCCATTCTACAACCACAATAGTCATTTCCGCACTAAACTCAGTTTTCCCCCTTCCTCCTTTCGCTACTGAAATCAGAAAACAACATACTGATTCTTTCATTTGACCACTTTCCGCAGTAATTGAATTTTCCACCTTCTGCTTTTCACTGCAGAATCTGAGAATCAGAACTCAACAAAATGACCACTTTGTCTTTTGGCTTTCCACCTTCCTACTTCTGCCTTTCTACCTTCCACTTTCCGCCTTCTGCTGCAGACCTCAAAACTCGGAAACTTCATAAAATGATCACTTGGTCTCTTGGATTTTCGATTCCAACTTCCACGTTTCTGCCTTCCGCTATGGACCTTGAAAGTCAAAAACTTCATGAAATGATCACTTGGACTTTCGGCTTCCCTCCTTCCACTTTTTTCCTTCCACTGTGGACCTTAGAAGTCAAAAAATCCATAAAAAAATCACTTGGACTTTCTTCTTTCCACCTTCCTCTTTTCAGCTTCCGCTTTTTGCCTTCTACTGCGGACCTTGGAAATCATAAACTTCATAAAACAATAACTTGGACTTTCTTCTTTGTGCCTTCTACTGCGGACCTCAGAAGTCAGAAAATTCATAAAATGATCACTTGGAATTTCTTCTTTTTTCCTTCCGCTATGGACCTCGGAATTCAAAAACTTCATAAAATGATCACTTGGAGTTTCTTCTTTCTGCCTTTCTCTACAGACCTCGAAAGTCAGAAACTTCATAAAACAATCACTTGATCCTTCGGCTTTCCACACCGTTGATCCTTATGGAAAAAAATCTTAACCGTTAAACCCTCAGTCTCCTAAATATACCAAACCAATTCACAACTTAGGAAATTAACATGATATTACTTATAATGTTTTACAAACCTTGATTTTCTCGTTGGAAAGTTATGCCTTACATTTATCTTGTATTTTCCATTACTGGAGGATATGAGTACCAAAGGGGATGTTACACTACCAAACTAACCACATTATTAATATTTAAATTAAGTAATTAACCTAACTACATTTTTTAAATATAAAATATAATTTTTATTTTGAATATATATATATATATATATATATATGAGATTGTAATTATAATATAATTTTAATGATTTTATTAATGTTTATCTACTAATATTGAAAGCACCCTCCTTAGGGTTGAATTTGGTTTCACTACATGCATTTCACCCATTTGTTCGGATGGAGCTAAGAAAACAACCACATCGCTAAGTTATAGTGTTTCCCTAACACTAAGCTTTCTTATGCCATGGTAAAGGTTGAGTGCTTGGTGAAGAATACTATAACTGTGCAACATGCATCTTCTATTGTACAATTATATTATCTTTGAATATAATATATATATGAGATTGTAATTACAATATAATTTTTATGATTATCTTAATGGTTATCTACCAAGATTGAAAGCACTTGG
>LPNX010260881.1:29951-43837 GCA_001517045.1 Pseudotsuga menziesii | reverse complement strand
TTGTAATTATAATATAATTTTTATGATTATCTTAATGGTTATCTACTAAGATTGAAAGCACCTGGGTTAGTGTTGACTTTTGTTTCAGTACATCTATTTCACCTTTTTGTTCAGATGGAGCTAAAAAACAACCAAATGTCTAAGTTACATTGTTGGCCCAACACTCAAATGCTTTGCATATAATATATATTTTTTAATTTTCTTAATGGTTATTACTAATATTGATTATTTTTTAGTATCATTGTTGATCATGGTTAAAGATACTTATGGTTGAACAAGTTTTACCATTGTTTACCATGATCTACTTTTGTTTTATCATGCTTAAATTTAGTAATCTTGGTAACTTTGGTTATCCATTATTGAAATAGGTTTGACTTAATACTTTCCAATCATTTAAATAAGTTAACTTAATACTTTCCAACCATTTAGAATAACCCTATATACATAGAAAAATAAAATCATTCAAAAGTAAATATATATATATACTGATAAAAAATATTTATTAATGAAATAAAATAAGGATTCAAGGTTAAGAAGAGCAACATTATATACTAGCACAACCACAAGTAAACTCGCATGTGAATGCCTAAATATGAATGCATTAGCCAGTAAATCTAAATAAAAGATTTATTAAATCAAATAGTTGGTGTATTATTCTTTAGTTTTACATGCCTACAAACTAGAAGAAATTAATTTAGTTTTTTTTTTAGACAAAAGCGATTATATTATAATGAGAGGTGGTGTAACCACCAAAGGGTTCCAGTTTACAAAAATCCCTCATAGTAGTGGCAACTAAAGACCAATACACAGAGAAACCAGAGTATCCATTGTTAAATTTTCATATGCTTAGCTAAGACATCAGTATTTCATTTCATTTTCATGACAAAAGTATATAAACAAGATCACTGAAAGATAGACAAGCACAACCGTAAAAAAAGAACACAAATATTTATCCTAGGAAAACCCTAAAGGGAAAAGCCTAGCAAAAGCTTCCTCAATATAGATGCCCCAAAAAGATAAAAGATAAAACCAACAAGGAGATCAAAGCTTGATCCTCCTCCTTCTCCAGCTACTTCTCTTCTCCACTAATGCGCTACACAAGTGAGAGTGTGTGTGTCTCAAATGAGGATCACTAGACCTCTATTTATATTCATCCGTTCACTTAAGTTAACTCATTTGACATGTAGGCTCGAGTTAAATCATGTAGGCTCGAGTTACACATGTAGGCTCAAGTAACCACACTGGGGTGCTGATGACCTACCTTTACAATTAGAGGGGACTACCTCATGACTCTTATTAGTTCTTCCAATTAGGAGGATCGGGGTACAATGTAATACAAGTGGTTCTCCCGGTAGGACCATCGGGGACCAAAAAAGATACATATAGAATATTTTTCGAAGTTACAATATTTCAACACTCCCCCTTAACGATAAGGGTATTCTACAACAACATCAACAAAAACAAGAGTAGAGATAGGGGACATCATCAACATCAGCAGGGTAACACATCTATAAATCATTGGAATCTTTTCAACATCATTTAGTCTTCATCTTCAATCTTCAGTCTTCATCATCATCAACATCTTCAGTCTTTGATCAGCAACATATTTAGCATTTTGATATTTCAATTAGCAATGAAATCTTCAGCACCTGGACCTTTCGATTAGCAACATCTTCAGCACTTTGACTATTTGATCAGCAACAACATCTTCAGCATTTTAACCTTTCGATCAGCAACATCTTCAGCACTTTGAATTTTCAATCAGCAACAATATATTCAGCATTTTGACCTTTCAATCAACAACATCATCATCAACACTTTTCCCTTTCGATCAACAACAACATCATCATCATCATATTCTGATCTGTCAATCATAATCATCATCACATTCTGATCTTTCGATCAGAAACATCATCATCATACTCTGATCTTTCGATCAGAAACATCATCATCATACTCTGATCTTTCGATCAGAAACATCATCAACATAGAAACATCATCATCATACTCATATCTTTCGATCATAAACATCATAATCATAGTGCGTCATCATCATACTTTGATCTTTAGATCAGTACATCATCATCATCATACTCTGATCTTTCGATCAGTATGTCATCATCATCATACTCTGATCTTTTGATCAGTACGTCATCATCATACTCTGATCTTTCGATCAGTACGTCATCATACTCTGATCTTTCGATCAGTACGTCATCATACTCTGATCTTTCGATCAGTACGTCATCATCATACTCTGATATTTCTATTAGTACATCATCATACTCTGATATTTCAATTAGTATGTCATCATCATCATACTCTAATTTTTCGATCAGTACGGCATCATCATCATCAGCAACAACCTACAATCCACAACTCAAAGACAAAAAGTCTTTGGATCATTTTTGGACTTAAAGTCCAGGGATGATACAATCCCACCACATTCTCGACAACCAAAGTTACCGGATTGATTACGGGAGAATCAGTCCCTATCAATTTAGGACTAAGTCCAAGGACGATGCAATCCTACCACATTCTCGAGGACTGAAGCCATAGGATTGATTACGGGAGAATTATTCCCTATCACTTTTGGACTATGTCCAAGGATGATGCAATCCTACCACATTCTCGAGGACCGAAACCACCAGATTGATTACGGGAGAATCAGTCCCTATAAATTTAGGACTATGTCCAAGGATGATGCAATCCTACCACATTCTCGAGGACCGAAGCCACTGGATTTATTACGGGAGAATCAGTCCCTATCACTTTAGGACAATGTCCAAGGATGACGCAATCCTACCACATTCTCAAGGACCAAGGTAACCGGATCTGTTATGGACAGATGTCCCAGGATGATACAATCCCTCTTCATTCTCGAATACCGATGTCTCCGGATCAATTTAGGGAAAGTGCCCAGGGATGATACAATCCCACCACGTTCTCGAGGACCGAGGTCACCGAATCTATTATGGACAGATGTGCCAGGATGATACAATCCCTCTTCATTCTCGAGGACCGAGGTCTCCAGATCACTTTAGGGAAAATGCCCAGGGATGATACAATCCCACTGGAACATCACTACTCCCCCTTTCGAGGAAGGCCTTTCCGAACAACATCAAGCTTGTCTTGAAATTGTTTGAACTCTACTTGAGGTAGAGGCTTCGTCAATACATCATCATCCAAACCATCATCATCTACATCTTCAGTATCTAAATACTGATCTATCACCATCTGTATCTCCAGTATGTGAATACTAAAAGCATCATCATCTATATCTTCAGTATAGAAATACTGAAAGCATCATCATCTCTATATTTAGTATAGAAATACAGAATCACCATCATCTATATCTACAATATATAAATACTGAAATATCATCTATATCTTCAGTATGGGAATATTGAAATCATCATCATCTATATCTTCAGTATGGGAATACTGAAACATCATCATCTCTATATTCAGTATAGAAATACTAAATCACCATCATCTGCATCTACAGTATCATCATTTGCATCTTATCTTGTATGTAGAAATACCGGATTTCTATGTGTTACATCGGAACACAGGGTTCTTTTTCATCACAACTATGGTTATCACATAGAATCACTGTAGTGTCCATATTCAGGTCAAAGAGACCTGATATCAGCTTCTAAATCCATATGGCTTCACAACTTAGTAGAGAAATATGCTATGTATTCTACTTCAACTGTGCTAAGAGAAACACTGGATTGTTTCCTGCTAAACCATGAACTCATAGTAGACCTCAAACAAAAGCATATACCTGATGTGCTTTTGTTGTCTGAGATACTTCCAGCCCAATCTGCCTCTGTGTAGCCATACAATCTATACTCATGGCTACCATCATAGTATCGACCAAAGTTTATAGTCCCTTTCAGATATCTCATCACATATTTTGCAACTACTAGGTGAACCCGTCTTGGTTGAACAAGATATTGACTTAAGGTGTTCATAGCAAAAAAAATGTCTGGTATGGTATTTTTTAAGTACATCAATGACCCAATGATCTGTCTGTAGTGAGTCACATCCACTAAATCTAATGAGTCATCAGCTAATGGCTTCAGGTTGGAGTCCATGGGTGTGGCCATGACTTTGCATTCCAACATATTGAATCTCTTCAATATCTCTACCACATACTTTCCCTGGTTGAGAAAGATTCCTTCTGAACTTTTCCATACTTCCAGACCTAGGAAATAATGCATTAACCCAAGGTCTTTCATCTCAAATTCTTCTGTTAGTTTCTTCTTGCTTTCCATGATCTGTTTCTCATTCCCTGTCAAGAATAAGTCATCCACATATAGTAATAAAATGACAGGTACATCTTCTACAACCTTGTAGGAAAGGTTAGGATCGACTTTACTCTTGGAAAAGCCCATGCTCATCAGGAAACTATCTATTCTTCCATACCAAGCTCTGGGAGCTTGCTTCAGGCCATAGAGGGCCTTCTTCAACTTGCATACTTGATTCCATCTATCTTCAACTTCAAATCCTCGTGACTTTTCAATGTAAAACTTTTTCCTCAATCATACCATTAAGGAAGGCTTGTCTTTACTTCATCATGGAAGAAACTACCATGATAGTTTTGAAGGAAGTGTGCCTTGCTTCCTGGAGTAAGTGTCTCTTCAAAATTTATTCCCTCTTTCTGATAGAAACCTCTAGCCACAACTCTTACCTTACTTCTATCAGCAACATATCTTATCTTGCAAATCCATTTGGAAGATACCACATTCTTTCTTTTTGGTTTTAGTACTATATCCCAAACATCATTCTAGTATCATAACATCTTCTATGAGTTTGTCTCCTCAGGTCATCAACATATCCTAGTCTTCTACATTCAATCCTTGAAGGTTGGAACCCACTTTACTCGGTAAATTCTCGATCCATCACAAAGCTATCCATCATGTCGTACCATGTCGAACTCAGATATAATTTTCTGTAGTCACTCCCCCTGAAGTGGAGTATCATCTTCCCTCTTCATTCTGTACAGGTGGTTCTATGCTTGATATCTACTGGTCAATAGAGTATGTCATGTCATAGTCTATTCTTTCTGGGGAGAATCACGAACCTTGCTTTGTACACTTGTATACATCATTCCCCATGATCAACTGTTATTCTTTGATCATAGCTTCTTTCATAGAATTCTTTTCTTCATCTTGAGTTATCTCTTGTACCCATGGTGGTATTCATCCTTAAAGGTGGATCTTCATTGCTTGAGGGATCTTCTTTGAATTGTGAGAGCTTGATCTTCAATTGCTCCCATATTCTTCTTCTCTTCTTATGACTTGAGCTGAAAGCAATTACTTCCTTCTGGCATACATTCTTTGCATGAATCCCATGATCCTGGGAGGCCATTCAAGGTGGCTATCACCACTTCTGCAATCTCCACTTCTTCTTCTACTGCTTCAAGTTGTTCTACATTCTGGATCTTCACATTCTTCAACTGTTTTCTCAAAGCCATCTTCTGATTTAAGTTCTTATATTCAAATAGCTTGATCAAGGAATCAAACATCTTCGGTGTCTTTAGGGAAGACACTTGTGGTACAAGTTGATTCGTGAATGAATCAATAATGATCTTCTTGGCCTTGATCAAGTTGTTCTTGTGTAAGGCTTTGAGCCTCATCTTCGTATGGAAATGGAACCTCTCTACTTATGTAGGTGTCCAAGTCATTTTATTTAGAGAGATCATATAATTCCATGCTTGGAAGTTGTCAACTTTACCAAGCTTATCATCAGGCTGATGTGATAGATCACTTTGAAATGAGAACCTCAAATGCAAATAGCAAAAGATTAGATATTACCGATTTGAGGTGTCCATCCTGCTTCCAGAGCTAGTTGATTTAGGGTTTTTCAGAGAAACCCTAATTTTCAAAACTTGGAATCTTTAATATCTGATTGGATAGAAAGATATATATCTTTAAATGGAGGGAAGCTCCCGGAACAGGAAGCCCTAGTTTTCCAATTTCTTCTGCAGAAATTCCTGTCACTGTTTCTATGATATATCTAAGTAAATGTGTCTAAAATTTTGCACTGAGGTAAACTCACATGTCCCTGATCCAAAACCACAGGTTTCATCAGAATTTATTTCACCAATTGGGATTTATGATCCTTTTCCCATGGTGACCTGTTATAGGACTATTCAGAACATAGAAGTTGTATGGACTGCCACGTGTCACTGTTTCATCTTCTGATTCTTAAATTTGGACCACAGAAATAAAATTCTGTGATATTTCTGTAACATCTTCAGGAATTCAATTTGGACCTATGTAGCCCAAGCTATAGCAATTTTCCCCAGGTGTCCTGTTTAGGGATGAATTATGGAAGAGGCTAGAACCCTAACTTGGAGGGATCATATCTCCAAAAATATAGTATATCGAAGGCTAAATTTTGGATAAAGTGTACATAATTATTTTATCTTAGGCCTCTGCAATTTTTAGCTCCTGAAACTTCACCAATCTCTGGATATAGCGAATGTACCAAAACTTAGTAGTTTTAGTATTTAGGGTTTTTCTAGCTCGGGTTCAAACTAGGGTTTGACTTTCCTGGAGTTTCGCCCAACCAAAAAAACTTGATCCAGGTCTCTAGACTTCGATTTTGATGAGGAGAGAAATCCTATGCTGGGGTCACTCAAAAATTCTTCTTCTATAAGAAGCCCTAGTTTCCCGCACCGAAAACTGAAAATGCTTGGAATCGAATTCCGCTTGGACAGAAAGATGCGCCCTTCAATGGAGAGTCAGCCTATCCTTATTTTACTGATCAATTGTGGAGAGAGAACCAAAAAGTAAGAATCCATAGATTCTATAGCTGCACAATGTCTTCTTTTCAGGGTGGCTCTGATACCATGTTAAATTTTCATATGCTTAGCTAAGACATCAGTATTTCATTTCATTTTCATGACAAAAGCATATAAACAGGATCACTGAAAGATAGACAAGCACAACCATAAAAAAGGAACACAAATATTTATCCTGGGAAAACCCTAAAGGGAAAAACCCAGCAAAATCTTCCTCAATATAGATGCCCCAAAAGGATAAAAGATAAAACTAGCAAGGAGATCAAAGCCTGATCCTCCTCCTTCTCCATCTACTTCTCTTCTCCACTAATGCGCTACACAAGTGAGAGTGTGTGTGTCTCAAATGAGGAGCACTACACCTCTATTTATATTCAGCCATTCACTTAAGTTAACTCATTTGACATGTAGGCTCGAGTTAAATCATGTAGGCTCGAGTTACACATGTAGGCTCAAGTAACCACACTGGGGTGCTGATGACCCACCTTTACAATTAGAGGGGACTACCTCATGACTCTTATTAGTTCTTCCGATTAGGAGCATCGAGGTACAATGTAATACAAGTGGTTCTCCTGGTAGGACCATCGGGGACCACAAAAAGATACATATAGAATATTCTTCAAAGTTACAATATTTCAACATCCATATGCTCCCTTGAGGAAGTAGCAAAGGCATTTAAGCCATAAAAAATGCCCTTGAGGAAGTGGCAATTAAACAGTCTGAAACCTTAATAGTGTTTATATCTGGGAATCATAATTAACAAACTACCTAAATGCTGATAAACAGAGAGACAAAAAGTATGCAGGGAAGTGGAGATTCCGTTGCATGCAGGATGACAAACCCGAACAAACAGATGAATTTTAACCATCCAAGCTAGAGGACATACGATTACCGGATGCTTCGTTCTTGACAAGTTTGAAAGCGAGCTTTTCCACCTTGAGTTCTAGCTCAACAATCTACCTGGTGAGCGAGTTTTCCATCTACTTGACCTTCCATTTTATTTTCTTTCGAAGGAAGACCAAATCCTTGTTCACATGTTCCAGTCACCATCCGCCCTCGTAGTCAATAACATTCACCTAATTTTGCAGCAATTTGAGCTCATGCTTCACCTCCTTTAACTTTGTGTCCACCGAATTTGGAACAAGCGCAACTGCGGAAGAGGCCAGACGATAGATTTCCTGACTAAATAGCACAACAAGTGTGCTTCAGCCCTCTACCTTCCACTCCTTTATATCCGTAAGCTTCTAGGAGAATGGCGTCACCTCATAATCCAACGCACAAGAAATCAAGAAAATGCTCGAGTGATTTGACATGAACTTCATACCAGGGATCATCACAGTTTCATATGCTCGAGTGGTAATTAAACCCATCAAAACAATCGCTACAACCTCCTTCAGCATGACTTCGGCTGAGTTCACCTCCTGCGAGAGCCCCAGGTCCATGAACGCCATTAAACCAGTGAATCCCCTCAACGATGAACAATGATATATCATGAGGTCACCTATCTTGTTGACATTAAGACACGAGACGGAGCTCTAAGGATTCAAGTGTCTTCGTGGCGAACAAAGAGACAGACCAAGAATATCATTTATGCAAGCCCACACTTGGCCACGTGAACACCACGCGCCACCCGTCACTACATCCCGCCAGCACGCGGAGGAATAAGGGAGAAGGGTCGACAGAGGGGAGGCCCATAGTAAGCCCCCGGGCCTATGGGGGAGGGAAGAAGGAACCCTGCTCATTAAAAATAAGCTCCCTGGGGCTTAGGGAGGTGCCTTTGTTGGCCTCTAGATCCACTGAGGAGTTATTTTCCCTCAACACGTGGTAGAAATCAATTTTTTTGAATAGGGAGGCTTGAGCCATGATCTTGTGAATAAGATGCCTCCGAGCCATATGAGTTGGCATAAGTTTTTTAGCAAGAGCGCGAATGACAATTCTTGAGTCTCCAATGACGATTAGCTTGGAGATTCCCAATGCCTTGGCTATCCTCAATCTTTGCCATAGGGCCAAGTCTTATGCCATATTGTTGGTGTCGATTCCCAGCCCCCAAGCGAACTTAAACTCCATTGATCCATCTGGAGTGAAAAAAACTCTGTTCCCCCTCCGCCCTGAGAAGAAATTAATTTAGTTAAGAAGTAACCATAATTTTAATAGTTTTAATATCCAAGAACTCAACATAACAGAAAATTTTGTAACGGAATCCATTTAGTGCTAAACAAACAAACTGAACAAATAGACATGATGGCCAATTTTTACTCTAGCTTGTAAATAACCAGAATTAAATAGAGGAGTTTTCATAGGACTAACCATTAACACAAGAATCTTATACAACAAATAAATATCAAAGCAATTAACCCCACCTCAGAATTAACTTTAATGTTATGGAGGACTTATCATAGGACTAGCCATCAAGAAAAGAATCATATACAACAAATAAAAATCAAAACCATTAACCCTACCTCAAAATTAACTTTAAAGTGTATCAACATTACAAATAATTCAGATATCGAGGTTTATGCTTAGAAAGAAAACGAGTTAGAAAACATATCTAGAAATTGTATACCATTAAAGTTTGATAAACAAAAACCAAATATAGTCTTTGGATTATATTTTTGTCAATAATAGACTATGCAAATACTCTTCGTGCATGATGATAATTTTACTTTACACGGATTATGCTGCGTATCTTAAAACTAGATCGTGTGATCGGGTATGCACCCTAACCTGTAGGATTCAGGTAGAGTGTTTTGGAAAGGGTTCTCTTTCATCAGTAGGTAACTTGACTGTATTAACCACATTAATAAAGGACAACCACCACTGCTGAAAGGCTATGCAATAAATGAGAATAAAATTAAAAATAACCCTTATTTACTCTACCCTAACTTACCATTATAGGTGTAGACTGTATTCCCTTTTAATAACCTAAGGGGAAATCTATTTCTAAAATTGGGCTAAGAAAGGACGACCACCACTGCTGAAAGGCTATGCGATAAATGAAAAAAAAATTAAAAATAAACCCTTATTCCCTCTACCCTAACTTATGATTACAGGTGTAGCATGTATTCCCTTTTAATAACCCTAGGGGAAGACTAATACTGTTTTTTGTTTTGGTATAATAGACTGAAAATATAGTGAATTGAAATGTATTTTTTGTGAAAATAAATGAGAATAAAATTAAAAATAAATCCTCTCTATGTAGTCATAAACTATGTCTGCATTTAGGATGACATAGGAGATTTAGTAATTTATAAGGAATAAACATATAAAGATGCATCTATAGATATTCCTATCGTTAAACTCAACATAGCTGAAAAATAAATTCCAAGAATACATTAAACAGCGTCAAAGCATAATAACCTAGAATAAACGGAGTAGAGTTGAAACCTATTAACCAAGCATAAATTGTGTAGAGTCGAAACCTCAACATTAAGTTTAAGGTAATGACTGAGCAAACAAATAATTTACAGACAGGTAGTAGTTTCTTTTTACAAGCAAATACAATTCTGATCAAAATTATAAAATTCGGGAAGAAATTACCATGCCTATTTAATAATTCCGTGAAGTGTTAGAGGGAACGAATTTCTACAATATTGTAACATAAATATAAATAAACCCTACTCTTATCTTTTACATTGATTAGGGTTCCATTCTCAACTGTAAACAAGAAAATTGACTATAAGAGGTTAAAAAGTACAAAATGACTTAATCAAATGTCCAAACCCTATGAAACTTTAAAAAAAAAAATACCGAATGCATATGTGGAATATCATGAGAAATTAAACCATCAGTTTAGATATGTGTTATAGCTCAAAATGACACATCTCTGCCTGTGACCACTTTCCCATGATTTCGTCGCATGTTGGCACTTCATGAAAGTCACTAAAAAAACACCTATCTTGGAGGACCCATATCTTGAGTTTTGTAACTCTGTTTGACCTCATTTCTGCACCGTTGGAAAGGTATTTCAGTTAGCTAAAACTTTCCAGAAGACACCAAAGTCTGAAAATGCCCAAAAATACCTTAAAAATGCGATTTTTGTGTATGCATGACTCTCCTTATGTGCAACCCGCGCATTACTCGCGACTCTTGTGTTTTGCAAGTCGCGCATGCATATATTCATGGGTTGCTCTTGTGTAAACTTGCGTATCATGCGTGGGTTGCCCTCCTATAGACCCGTGCATCTGTTTCTTAACATTAAAACATAAAAACACGCCTTTTGAGTTAGTTTGGGTAGTTATACAACTGACTCCTTCAGTTGTAACCACTTTGGCTTCGCCCCTAACTCTTCTTCATCATATAAATAGAGGTAGGGAGGTCCATGAGAGGGGACTGGGATTTTATGCATTGTTATGCTGGAGGAATCGAGACTCTCTTTGCCTACACCTTTTCCCTGGAAGTCTTCCCTTAGTGTTGCAGAGCTTGGAGGCTGAGTTCATTGGAGAAGAGAAACAGCAGAACCAGATCAAGGTTTCGTGAGGTGCCAACTTGAAGAGAAAGCTTGGACCAGCCTTCAGTTAATCAGGTGTGGACTTTTCTCATCTCTAAAAATTGCTGTTATATGCTTGCTGAACATTGTGCATCTCTCTTTCAACCCCAGTACATTGATGGCCTCTTAAACCCTAGCCATAGGACACTTTCCTTTACAACAGAACTGGCCACTCCGCTGGGGACTAGCCTTGTTTGTTTGGGGTTTTTCTTTTGATTTCTTTCAGCTTTTGCATTGTTTCAGGTCCTTCTTGCCACTTAGGAACATTTTTAAGTTTGATTGCACTCCTCCCCTGCCTTCTTAAGGCAATTTTTCTACCTTTGTTTGTGATTTTTACACCTATGCGCGGGTTGTCCTTCTGGACAGTCGCGCATACAAGTTTGCATGCGCGGGTTGTTCTACTGAACGGTCGCGTATCATTCGCGACTTGCCCTTATAGACAGTCGCATATATACCTGGAAGTTAGGATTTTTTAAGTCAGTTTTTGCTTGTTCCCTTCTTCAAGTAATCCTTGTTTGTGAGTGGTTTCTCTTTATGAATGTTGTGTAGCTTGTCTGAAGACTGTTGGTGGTCACCCTACCTGCTTTTTCAAAAGCCTTTGAGTCTTTTTGCTTGGAGGAATTCTCGCTTTTCTACTTTATTAGATCCAAGTTTGCTCAAAGCACAGTGCACTTCTTGGTGCATGGTAGGTCTGTTAAGGTCTTCTGTGGGTGCATGAATCCAGGGAGTTTGTGTCTTTCTGTTTGTTGTTCTTTATCTAGGTGGTAAGCCCCTTTATAGCATTAGGATTTACTCTTTGCTCTTTCACCTGTTTCCTTTGCTTGGTCTGATTTTTGGCCTATGTTTCTGATCAGCCTCTGTTAGTGGCCTTTATTTGATTTCATAAGCTTGTTGGTGCTGGTTCCCTTCTTCTTTTGTTGGTTACCTTTACTTTGCCAAAGTTGTTGACTTGTCTCTTATACAAGCCTTCCTCCCAAGTAGAGTTTATGCTGACTTTAGTTCTTTCTAGAGTTTGTTGGGTGGTTGCATAGCAAAGTTCTTTTTGCTTTGTTCTTTTTATCTGCTTGCTTTTGCTTTGTAGGTAGTTTTTCTTTTGCCTTTATAAAAGAAAATTAAAAAGAACTTTTATTTCTTGCTTTTCCCCCTACTTCTTTCTTTGGTTTGACCTTGTTGGACAAGGTACTGAGCAGCCTTTGTTTGTAGGTTAGATTGATGCTTGGGACTTCTTGACCTTTGTTTATGTCAGTCTTTATGCTCAGTCTTTTCATTCCAAAGTGTTGGCTTGTTTGCTTTTGTAAGCTTTCCTTTTAAAAGAGGTTTATATTCAACTTTAGGAAAACCTAGGGTTTGTTTTCGGGGTATAAAGTAGTTGTCTATTTTCTTTGCTTTCAGTACTTGTTTGCATAAGTAGATAGGCTGATTTTTCTTTTGCATTTATAAAAGAAAAATACAAAAACATATATTTTCTTTATATGCATATAGATTAGGCTCTTAGTCTAGATTGCATAGCATATCGTTGTTTTTGAAAAAATATAAAAAGAATTTCGTTCTTTTTGGCTTTCAAGTTATTTGAAAATATAAAGAGAGTAGCTATTTGCTTCTTTGCATCTCATTTCTCTTTACTAAGTCAATTTTTTTTCATTTCTTGAGTCAAAACATCACACCAGTTTCATGCCATTTACCCTCTAAGTAAGAAACAACCCATAAAATAAACGATATAATTTTAAAATTTATTAGTAAGCTTTTATTTTTAGGGCCTTCCACCTACTATCTTAGGCTAGGCTTGTGGGATAGGGAGTGTAAACTTCCCACAAGCTATAAACTCAGACGTAGTGGACCATTCATTAGGTAAATCCTTGTTTCTACCGCTGTATCTGGGAAGCTCCTCTCAAACGGGAGTTAAGCACGAGGCCGCGTGGAGGCTTGGACAGAGGGGATAACCCCACGAATCCTTGTCAAAACGTAACTCAGGAATTTTACGCATCTGGGGATTCTGTCTAGGAAGAATTTTGGGCTCAGCTACCCTGCCCATGCGTACGAGTTCGGCTTGCGACTGTCCCCCCAAATAGTAGGTATTATCAAGGTAGCCTTTAGTCTCTTGTCTTTTAGGGCTCATACACAGGTAAACCGGAAGGTTATTTCTGGTTCACCTCGGACAGACTTGGAAGGTAACCCTTGTGGAAGGTGCAGGAGGGTGGTGGGTGATTCCTTCGCTTGTGCCTGAGAACCCCTCAAGGATGCCAAGTAACTGTTCATCAGCCTTCTTTTGGAAGGTATATCTTTATAGCCTGTTTAGATTGCTTGAGACTCTAGGATCTTTTAGTGAGTGCTGTGTGGTTTGTCTGTGCTTAGTGGGCCTTTAGGTGTCTGATTTGTAATTTTGGTTGATCATCAACCTCAGACTTTCTCTCTTGTTGTGAATCTATGGCTAACACCCCTTTGAAAACTAACTAAGAGATCCCTTCAATGGGAACTCCTTGTCATATTCCTCTCACAGGGAATGTTGGTGTTCCCTTGATGGCCACCTTGAATCTTCCGGGATTCACCATAGGGATACCGGTGTGGTTGTTTTCCACTCCAACTTTC
>LPNX010260881.1:15125-27670 GCA_001517045.1 Pseudotsuga menziesii | reverse complement strand
TTCGGCCTCAGGAGACTAAATTGTACGAAAAAGGACCCCCCTGGAGTCTTCTTTGGAGTTTTCAGACTCTCTAAACTATGAAAACACCGTCGAGCATGGACTAGTTCGGGCTCATAAAATCCACGAATTAGTGCCTTATCAAGCATTCTTCTTTCTTTTCTTCGAGCTTGTCAAAAAATGAAGATGGTCCCGAGTTTGCTTTCTTGGACTCGTTAAACCTTTACAAGAAAGAAGGGAAGGGGAAGGTTTATTTCCATGTCTTTTTACATCATGGCAGCAAGTCTTGTTTCCTTGAACAAAGCACCAGTTTTGAGTCTATCAACAGTTGGGTCCTAGTATTTTGACCTTATCCTGATTCAGAGTTTCTTACTCCTCCAGTTGGTCTCTTTTCCAATTATATGGGGAGTTTGTCAATGTCTCCTACATTGTATATTTGTTTCGTTGGTCCTATTTTGTGTCAAAAGCTTCCTAAGTCACTTTTGTGTCGTGCTCACTGTTCAAGGATTAAACCTTTGTCGGCCATTCTGTAGTTGCCTTGACCTTTTGTGTCAGTCATTCCCTGGTATCAGTTCATTACATCATGTCTTCAGTGGTCCTTTTTGTGAAATTCAGTACCATTTCCAGATCCAATTAGTCTTTGACTTACCTCGTGTTGGATGATGAAGGATGCCTTAATTACTTCCTTCCAACGGATCTCTTCCTATCGACTACAACACATCTTGCTGTAGGAATGAGATTTAGAGTTTTATGGCAGTACCTTGGGAATTGTTGTCCTCAATGGCAATTTCCCTCGTTATTGGGTAGTTGGGAATACCTTAATGTCTCCTACTCAATGGATTCTTCAAGTGTTTGACTTCAAGTCCTTGTAATCACACTTGTTAGAATGTACTAGGTACCTTGGGGACCATTTTCATTAATGGTGGTTTCCCTCACGTTTGTTAACGGTTTTCATTATTGACCGGTAATCAAACGGCTTCCTCCATGTTCGACTTCAGCTCCTTTATTCGCATGGTTAGGATTCGTACCTTTTTTGGGCTGTTTGGATTGAAGACCTTGGGGCCGACAGTAGCATTGTCATATTTTTGCTATTGCCCAAGTTGCGCAAGACCTTGTTATACTTTATATGACATTTTGTTGAGACATAGATCTACCTTGTATTTTTGTGGCTATGATCGATTGTTGAGCATGGATCCACCTTGTTCATTTGTGGCCATGGCTCCTTTAGATTTGATATGGCGCCTTTTTGCATAT
This sequence comes from Pseudotsuga menziesii, assembly GCA_001517045.1. Taxonomy (NCBI): domain Eukaryota; kingdom Viridiplantae; phylum Streptophyta; class Pinopsida; order Pinales; family Pinaceae; genus Pseudotsuga; species Pseudotsuga menziesii. Next base: position 26,419 of record LPNX010260881.1, on the reverse strand, counting down.
TGAGCGACCATGATAGTTTCATCAGTTATACATATGTTGGATCCACCTGTATCTTTATGGCAATGATTTGTATATGGACGTGTATGTCCCAGAGATCAGTTTTCTGACATTTATCTCTCTTACAGGTACCTTCACTCGAGCCTTTCGATCTTGGATTCTCTGCTGTCTCCATACTCAACTGTTTCCTTTATAATGTATTTCGGCTATCATCTTCCCCTCTAACCTCACACATTAGGGGGCATCTTTTATAGCTAAAAATGACACATCTCTTCCTGTGACCACTTTCCCATGATTTCATCGCATGTTGGCACTTCATGAAAGTCACTGAAAGTCACTAAAAAAACACCTATCTTGGAGGACCCATATCTTGAGTTCTGTAACTCCGTTTGACCTCCTTTATACACTGTTGGAAAGGTATTTCAGTTAGCTAAAACTTTCCAGAAGACACCAAAGTCTGAGAATGCCCAAAAATACCTTTAAAATGCGATTTTTGTGTATGCGCGACTCTCCTTATGTGCAACCCGCGCATTACTCGCGACTCTTGTGTTTTGCAAGTCGCGCATGCATATATTTGCAGTTTTCTCTTGTGTAAACTTGTGTATCATGCGCGGGTTGCCCTCCTATAGACCCGCACATCTGTTTCTTAACATTAAAACATAAAAACACGCCTTTTGAGTTAGTTTGGGTAGTTATACAACTGACTCCTTCAGTTGTAACCACTTTGGCTTCGCCCCTAACTCTTCTTCATCATATAAATAGAGGTAGGGAGGTCCATGAGAGGGGACTGGGATTTTATGCATTGTTATGCTGGAGGAATCGGGACTCTCTTTGCCTACACCTTTTCCCTGGAGGTCTTCCCTTAGTGTTGCAGAGCTTGGAGGCTGAGTTCATTGGAGAAGAGAAACAGCAGAACCAGATCAAGGTTTCGTGAGGTGCCAACTTGAAGAGAAAGCTTGGACCAGCCTTCAGTTAATCAGGTGTGGACTTTTCTCATCTCTGAAACTTGATGTTATATGCTTGCTGAACATTGTGCATCTCTCTTTCAACCCCAGTACGTTGATGGCCTCTTAAACCCTAGCCATAGGACACTTTCCTTTACAACAATATGTTTCCCCACAATGACCAAATATCATCGAAGAATAAGAGCTGGAATTGATAATCACAGACTGAGTACATGACCATGAAAATATGGAATGCTTCCCTTAAAGAACCAAAACAGGGAAATATCTGTAGGATTAAACCATAACTTACCTGTTAAATCGAAGAACATTTTCCTTGGTGGGCCTACCTGCAAATCAAATTTGAGTAAAATGAAGGTTATCAAACAATAAAACCAAAATACGATGTAGGTTATTCCATTGAAAAGATATTATATTTATATAATATTTATACCTCATAAGTAGATGCCAAGTGGTGTTTTAACATCAAAAATCCATTTCTGAATAAGATGTTTGGATGGGAAGGGCTTCCAACCTTATGGAAAATCTCAGAACAGTGATGGATAGAAGATAAATGCTGCACGGTTGCAGAATTCTTCACCAAGCATTGAACCTTTAGCATGGCATACGCGAGTCGAGTGTTGGGCCAACGCTATAACTTATCCATGTGGTTTTTTTTGAGCTCCATCTGAACAAATGGTTCCTTTACCATGGAATACGTGAGCCAAGTGTTGGGAGAACACTGTAACTTATCCATGTGGTTGTTTTTGAGCTCCATCAAAACAAATGGGTGAAATGAATGTAGTGAAACCAAAGTCTACCCTAAGTCTACCCTAACGTGGGTGTTTTACAACAATCCAACTACATAGTTGCATAATTCTTCACCAAGCATGGAATCTTTACCATGGCATACGGTAGTTGGGAATTCTTCACCAAGCACTAAACCTTTACCCTGGCATAGACGAGGTGTGACTTCTTCACCAAGAACTGAACCTTTAGCATGGAATATGCGAGTCAAGTGTTGGGACAACACTATAACTTAGCCATTTGGTTTTTTTTGGCTCCATGTGAACAAATGGGCCCTTTACCATGGCATACACAAGAAGAATGTTGGTTCAACACTGTAACTTAGCCATGTGGCCTCTTGTGAGCTCCATGCAAGAAAATTGGTCTTTTACCATGGAATACTTGAGCCGAGTGTTGGGGGGACACTCTAAATTAGGCATGTTCCTGTTTTTGAGCTCCATTGAAACAAATGGGTGGAATGGATGTAGTGAAACCAAGTTCAACCTTGGTGCAGGTGCTTTCTAACTATCCAACACTTTCAGACTTGATTTGTTATATAAATTAATTAAATTTACATTGTCAAATGATTTGCCTATAGTTGAGTTGGAAACCATGGTAATCATACAAATTGCATGCTCACATGTAACTATATTTTTGGAAGATATATAAGTGGAGGTTCGAAATCCTATTTATTCTTTGAAAACAACTATATAAAAGTATAGATTTATGGTTTTGGAAAAAACTGTATCTTTGATATGCTTGTTACGATGATGGTCTTATATGGTTGCGAATTTTGGTTTTAGAGCAATAGAAGATAAAATTGAGAAAAATTCAAGAACAATATTGGTCTTCCCCTTAGGTTATTAAAAGGGCACAGGATACACCTCTAATTGTAATTTAGGGTAGTCAATCTCTTCCACCACATTATAGTACTTTTCGTAGTTTTAACCATTTTAAAGCTTCCCCTTAGGTGATCTTTTACTTTGGATAAACCACTTTTAATCGTAATTTAGGGTATAAACAATTATGAACTTAACTAATTGAGATATTATTAATAGTTTTCTAAAAACATAATATCAAAAATATAGATTGTTTTCGTATATATATTTTCAAAATTGTTCTAAAACATGTTAATTATATATAGTTAGATATTAAAATCTAAAAAATATCTGAAAGAATATAATACCAAAAATAATTAAACTATAATCCTATTATAAAATTAGAATGGGTCATATCTTTTTATTGTAATTGTAATAGATTGGGCAATGTATTTGAGAAAAACTATATAAAAGTATAGATTTATGGATTTGGAAAAAACACTATATTTGATATTCTTATTACTTTGATAGTCTTATATGACTGTGAAGTTTGGTTTTGGAGCAATAGAAGAGAAAATTGAGAGAAAATCAAGAAGAGTAACGGTCTTCCCCTTAGGTTATTAAAAGGGCATCCACGATTCACCTCTAATCATAAGTTAGGGTAGTAAATATCTTCCACCACATTATAGTACCCTTTGTAGGTTTAAAATTTTTAAATCTTCCCCTTAGGTGATCTTTTAATTTGGATAAACCATTTGTAATTGTAACTTAGAGAATAAAAAACTATAAACTTAACTAAATTGAGCTATTATTAATAGTTTGTTAAAAACACAATATAAAAATATAGATTATTTCAGTATATATATATATAATTTCAAAATTGTTATAAAAAATGTTAATTATATAGTTAGATGTTACAATCTAAAAAATAGATAAAAGAATATAATACCAAAAAAAATTAAATGATAATCCTATTATAACATTAGAATGGTTCCCCCAAATGTGGGTGCTTCTCCTTCCCACCAAAACATGGCAATATGCTCCTTCTAGCTGGCACCAACTCCAAGTGTCAACCCCATTCTAGACACACTGTAGACCTGTAATTAATTTGCGTGCCCCCCGATCTAGTCCCACCTAGTGGCTCGATCCCCGAACAGGCTCTAGCTGGCTTCTCCCACTTGCCATCTGGCCCTGGCTTAGGATAAAATTAATGGGCTATCATTCACATGGCTCTCTCTTAAATGAGTTCCAGCACGAGGATGATATCTGACTCTCTCAAGCGACGGGAGGTGGTCATCTATATGGCCATGGATTCGATGAGATCCATCATGATGATGATTTTTCGCTCTCTGAAGTGACAGGAGGAGTACTAGAGCATTTACGGAGGTAGCTAAAAGAAACAGATCTTGTGTGCGATGTTCCCACTGCTTGCCCCTATGCTCTATGAAATGGTCATTCAATCTGCTTCCCCTACATTTTCTCTCCTGTGACAAACTCTGTGCATCTCGGTAGTGTTCTATTCGGCTCTGGTGTTTTTTCAACTCTATGTGTTTGATTGCTTCACTCTCATACTATGAATCAGCTAAGAGGAACCCCAAGACCAACTTTTGTCAAGGAAGCAGAGAACCCTAGGAAGGCCAAGGCAGTTAACAATGGGTATGATAGCACAATTTTGATCCATGTTCGAGCTCTTATTATGGATTGGGAATCTTCTCAGGTGGGGGAATTCCTCGCCACGGGAAATTACGAACATCAAATTAAATTTTACTGGTTGGTGAAGAACATGTTGGGTATATTGGTTGAAGAGGTTTTGATGAACTAGTCTACTGCTACTTCTTCCATCTTGGATGTCATAGGTCCCTGGTGCATTTGGATGCCAAATTAGCTAGCCTAGATGCTAGTTTCGCCTGAGGTAAATATTTGTTGGAGAGGTGTTCTACAATGCACAAGCGCCCCAATTCAAACTTCTTGAGGTCTGACATGGTTAGTGTGATAACCACTCTACCTGTTAGGACTTTAGTGGTAAATCTCCTAGGAGACCCTTCCTCTGAGCCTCCTCCTCCATCCATTACTGACAATACGTTTGATAGAGGGGCATGGAGCTCGAAATCCTTTCTATCTGCAACCTTAGGGCAGGCCATGTATGACTCGGGGGCTTCCTCAAGCCAACATCCATTACTCTCCAACTTCCTAGTTCCCTCCACAATAGATTTGTTGCAGTTCAAATGTGTTCAGAAGACCACTAGAGAGGTTTCCCTAAGCAATAAAATGAAGCCATTGGAGCCCAAACTCCCTCCACAAGGGTGGGAGGATTATTTCTTTGGTATATGTACCATAGTCGAATTAAAACCAATCCTAGGAAGGTAAAAGCACTTGCACAAGATGACCGCCCCTATCCCTCTCGATTTTCTGCAAAGGTTAAATATTTTTTGGCTAAAACTTATGTTTTCATGCTCGGTTATGATATCTAGTTTAAATTGTACGTTCTTCAAAGATGTCCAACCCTTGGAAAATAGACAATTTTCTCATGATATTGCAATTCCTGGCACTTTTTGACGTCTGGGTTGGTGGCTCCTCCAACCTAGCCTTCCCAGGCTTACATTTTTCCCTCTAATACTTTTTGTACTTTTAATATAACTATTTCCAGCATTTTTACAAAAGAAAAACATTAGAATGGGTCATATCTTTTTAGTGTAATTTTAATAGAATGGGTTATGTCTTTTCTATATTTTAATGATTTTTATAAGTTAAAAAAAATGAATTCTAAAGAGTGTAAAAAAACGTTTAGTTAACATTTTTAATTTTTAATTTTAACTTCTTCAATTTATCTAACTATTTATTATTTATTTAATATTATTTCAGATTTATTTTTTTACAAAATATGGTTCATTATTTCTACCTACCAAACTAGCTACATTATTAATTTTAAATTAGGCACTAGTACATGTGAATTTTTTTCCCACGACAAATCGTTGCTATAGCAACAATTTTCTGTCACTATAGTGATGTATCAAAGCACAACTTTTCGTCCGAAAATTATCGCTGCATGAGCCAAAATTTGAATATTCTATTGGTATAGAGACACAACATTGATTACATGTGGTGATTGTGGCCTATACTTAGAAAATATATGGGCATCGCTATAGCGACATTTACATGTCCCTAGAGCAACGTCTTGGAGGCGATATAGAGATGGAGGACTGTGGCAAATTTATGCACCTAACTTATTATGTGTTGCTAGAGCGATGTCTTGTTGTCGCTATAGTCCCATATATCTGTCAAAATAGAAAATTCAAGGAATTGATATAGGAACGATAGTTCGTGGAAAATTAAAAGCGACTAAGAATGAATGTGTCCCTATAGCGACATTTACCGTGTATGTTTTAAAAAAAAATATAGAATTTGCAGAAAAGATTGTATTTCAAAATAGCAACGTCTTGGAGTCTTTATAGCGACAGAGGACTGTGGAAAATTTATTCTCCTAAGTCATAATGTGTCGCTAGAGAGACGTCTTGTTTTCACTATAGCACCACATATTTGTCGAAACAGAAATGTCAAGGCATCGATATAGCAACAATAGTTCATGGAAAATTAAAAGCGACTAAGAATGAATGTGTCCCTATAGCAACATCACTGTGTCTCTATATCAACAAAATGAATGTCTCTATAGCAACATTTACTGTGTATGTTTAAAAAAAAATATAGAATTCGCAGAAATATTGTATTTCAAATGTAGGCATACCTTCAGGCACTTAAAATGATGTTGGTAGGAAATTAGTATTAGAGACTAAATGTCCTACCTCATACAACTTAACGAGTTCACTATTTTAGCTCTATGTTATGCTACCTTGGAATATGAACTTTGAACCATTCCCAACCTAGAAGAAATGCCATTATCATGCTCAACAGTATTGACATAGCTTGATTGTGATGGAATCTAGAACAATGATAGAGTTCTAATAGTTTAGTACACACTATATTTTCTTATTTGTCATGGCTATTCACAAATCCTAGAAAAACTACTTAGAGCATGTATTATGTTATTCATACACTATTGTGCTACAATTCTACAACTTAGATAACTATTCTACAATTCTTGCACATTCAACATACAAGATTACTAAAACCATTCACTAGAGGTCTAGGAGAATATTGATATAAATAATGGTGTTAATTCTTATAAACACGTTGATCTAACAACATACCCACAAAACACTGGTCATTCAATGCCAAGGATAAGGCCCAATTGTCTATAATAAAACAAGAATTCCTTCATAGTCGTTACTCAAGCAACATCACAATAGAAGATACTGATAAAAATAATAACTATTAAAATTACCGTCAAATATAAACTCAAAATGTGAGCATAGATAAACAACATAGAATACTACGATTATCATAAATACAAGTAAGATGTTTTTGCAGAAAAGAGTTTGTGTTTAAATTGATATATGAAAATGGTTATAGATCAGGTAGAAGATTGATATAAACAATTACCCTTGATCATGTTGATATAGATATTATGGTCACACAATGACCAAAAACAAGACAAGTCACGATACATGTAAAAATCAAGAATACCCTTGTCAAGAATTGCAAATACCTTCACCTATAAATTTTCATTTATGGATTATTCAAATGCTGAGTCATATGAAATTTCAAGTGATAAAGCTGCAAAAGGATTCAAAGTCACTAAATTTAGTATTGGTGTCATTTATATGCATACTATTGGGTAATAAAATATTAAGAAGGTAAAAACAAAAATATCCACCATAAAAAATTTAAAGTTATATTCACTAAAAATAAGTGACTCACGAGAGAGAAAAATTCGAACATTAAATATAGGTCCATCCACAAATAGAAAAAAGATAATTACTGAAACACTCTGCCTATTAATCAGTTACTGATCTCCTCTTCTCTTTTATTATACACCATAGTTTTAGCAACTAATGTAGAACATTATCTTCTCTCAATTAAGATGCCAAGGAAGTATACAATATATGATATATACCATACTTTTCATCTGAGCAATGCATGTGATTTTTCTTTCAAAAATTAAAACAACAACAAGAATGTTGTAAATAAACATATATGTCTTCATTGTTTGGATATTCAGGCTGCAAAATAGTGAACTCCTTGGAACTTAGATTTAAAACATTTCTATCCAATTTGACTATAATTATACCACAAACACAATTACGCATTATAACGAGATGTAGCCATGGAAAGGTAAATAAGTGTGGTTTCTTAATGGAGATAAATATGCTCCTTGAGCTCTATTTTCTCAAATATAATAAAAATTTGAATGTCTCAATCATTAACATATATTAGCATTTCTTAGGATAACCCATCACTATGATGTTTGTCTGAATATCCACATGAACACAAGAACTAACTAGAAAATATGCTACAGATCATATAGTTGAGTTATCCAGAATATTTGAAGTCAATGCTAATATTCACTCGTACATCATAAAATTATCCAAAATTACTTACCTTGAGAAAAATCCATCATCAGTAGAACCCCATCCTAGTCCTATACAAGGTGCAAGAACTTCTTTGTATTTCACTTCACTCGACTGCACAAGGGACCACTCTAAAGACACAAGATCCATACAAATGTTTAATGCACACATTTCAACTCATTTTGAGGAAAGCTGCAAACTCTCGGGTAGATTCAACTCATTTGTATTTTATAATTATTTTTCTTAAATATCCAAACACAAATATGAAATAATAGAACAACCATGTCCAACATAGAAAAACCATACTTCAATATCCTTCAGGTCCAGCATGTCCCAGAAACAATGAGTCACAATAACCATTAAAGTACTTACAACAATAACATTAATAACAGTAGAGATCTATATCATATCTAAGTTATTAATTAAAGACACCATTACATAAAAGTAGGATGATATATTAAATCTGAACCAATTATAAACTCAACATAAGATGTTAGGGCGGAGCTCCCTTATCCTCAGAAAAAAATGCCTCTAAACAGAGTTCAACCTCTTAGCATTAGGTTACTTGCATGAGACTCAACTAATCAACATACTTGTGAAAGGGGAGAACTCAAAACTGGAAAATACCATATAATAAATTATCCAACCCTCACAAATAAAAAATCGTAGCAGTACAATACTACAACTAGCTCGCAATAAAAAGCGATCGCAAAGTACTCCAAAAAAAGTCATATAAGGTAGTGATATGATGAATGGCACCTAAAGAGGGATCTTAAGGTGAATGCAAGGGTGCAAGAATGGAGAAAGCATCTGATGTGGATAGATCTTGTAAAGTATGTATAACAAGTATTCCAAACAATTTTTTTCTCATCCTCCCAGTTGATGTAAAGAATGCCTACATATGGAAGGAAAATGCACAAAAGATTGAAAATTTCTCTATGGGCATGTTTAACTAGTTATGGGGATTTTATCTTAGTCTTGCATGCATAATGCAATACTTGTGGGAAGGATTCATAAAAATGCACGCAAGCAAAACAAAAATGCCAACATGAGTGAAGAAGATGTCATTAAGATGCATGCAAGGTACCGAATATGCCTGTAAGTTGAGGAGACAAATGTCGTCCAGGCCTCAATAATATCCTCAAGCCTAAAATATGCCCTCACTTGAGAGTAAAAATGCCTAGATCTAGTTAAAAATACCCACAGGGAAATAGAGAAATAAAAATTCCCACAAGGAAATAGAGTAAAAATGCTCACAACCTGTAAAAACTCTCGCAACTAGTTAAATATACCCATATTTAAGTTGCAGAATACACTTACATCAATTCTCCAAATTGGATAAGCAGATGATTTGGAAAAATGTCCGCAACTTGTTCAGAAATGCCCTGCATCCAGTTTGAAAATTCCCATTAGACTGATAAAATTCCTGCACTACCTTATAAAATTCCCACAAGTGTCAAACATATGCACGCAGGTCCAAACAAATGCCTAGAAATATGCACAAAAAGGTTGAAAAATGCCAGTAGGAAGCCATAGCAATAGATGAAGTAAATTGCAGAAATAAATTAGCTACAATATGTTTACAGAAATTAGATGAAGTAAAATGTAGAAATAAATATATTGAGATGAACAGACCATCAAGGTTTTAGGGGGAGCAATTAGTCTATATTATATTTGTAGCAGGGATTTCTCCTTGCTACAGGGGCAGGAATGCCTCTCTTCCGTCTATAGGATGGAAGGGTAGGTTCCTGTGTGGAGAAATGCAAGAAAAAAAAATGGAAATGAAACTAGATAGAAAGAAAAGCAAAGATGGATAACCCCTCTACAAACAATGGTTAGGGTTCCACTTCCAATAACCTGCAAACAACTATTAAACAGAAATAAACCTGCAAAACAAGATAATAACCAAACCTGCAAACAAATATAGGTTAGAAACAACTAAGCTACTAAAGAAAATACATAAGGAAAACTAGGTTATAGCTCTCCTTTGGTGAAATGGGTCACCATGCCCTGGCTGGAAGAAGCACCTCCCTATCTCACTCAGCAATGGAGGAGCTATGGCTCAATGGGGAAGATGAGTGGATGGGAGGGGGATGTGGGTGGCTTGAGAGGCAAAGAGTCTCAAGGCATCCATGGGCAGCATAATAGTATGCAAGATAAGAGTTGTTCGAGAGTCGTCTTGGGGAATTTTAGGGTTTTAAGCCCTTGGTCAGGGATTTAGCCCCTTTCGCCCTAAATTTAGCTCCTTTTAGGGTTTTAGGCTCCTTTGAGGGGTTTTAGCCCCTTTTTGGAGGCTTTAGCCCCTAGGAGAGTTATTTAGGCTCCTTTTTGGGGTTTTTAAGCCCTTTTCTTCATTCTTAAGCCTTTTTTGGCAGTGTGGGGGTCTAATGGAGTGATACGAGGGTTGATCATGGGTGTCCTTGGGTGGTGTAGGCCATGTAGAGCTGAGTGAAATATTTTTTGGGTTAACAGATTGCCCCCTAATTTGTGAGGGTAGGAGCTCATCGTATGGTCGACATACATCATAGGATTTGCTGTGTAGAGGTGGTGCATTTGGGGCTGGGGCATGGTGGCTTTTGGTTTTTGTATTAATATGATTCCCATCAATGGGTGAGATACAAATAATGTGTGACATGTATATGGACGAGGTGGGAAACCCCATGCTCGTGACAATGTCAAAAGAATAATTTGATCTATGCTCTAAAATACAATAGCCGATCATATACAACGGATGATACAAAAATGGTTTCCTCAATGTGAGGCTGAATACAATACTGATCTGAAGAACTGGAACATTAGACCCAAGGAATTCTCATGGAATGCTATATCTTCATGACTGATGGCCTGCTGGATCTGGAATGGTACATAGCTGTATGGAATCACTGATGGAAATTCAGAGTCTCTGTGGTACAATTATGATGCATCAATCATAAATCTATATAGAAGCATTGTTGGGGCTTCTAAACACTATCTCCAACGGAACCCAGAAATCACAAGGGACATAACCTATTTAGGTCCCTCGAGTAGACTCATCAATGTGCTAGAGTCAGGTGACATTTGGGGTCTTCAACCAAATACTGCACGGACCAAACCTTGTATGAATGTCAACAGTGTGATGATGTAGTTGAAGTCGAGCACGTGAGAAGAAACCATCCCGAGCGATGCTAAGGAATCCTCTCAAGTGGTCCAAGGAACTCATAAATTATGTTAATGAAACCAAGATACAGGGACCTCTGGGTCTATCCTCTGGAATATGTGTGTTGTCATTGACAGAGAGAGACCTTCCC
>LPNX010260880.1:381836-446567 GCA_001517045.1 Pseudotsuga menziesii | reverse complement strand
AGGCCACATGTAATCAGCCCTCGGAGATCCTATAGGTTGGGCTGTGTGCCCGTAATCAGTCCTGGGATGCTCTTGCAAGGTTTTGTGGTGAGGTCACATGTAATCAGCCCTGGAAGATCCTATAGGTTGGGCTGTGTGCCCGTAATCAGTCCTGGGATGCTCTTTCGAGGTTTTGTGATGCACGTAATAAGTCCTTAGGATTCTCCAGTATGGCCAGTGATGATGAAGACCTGCAGGTGGTGGGCCTACATCCAGCATGAAATAGGGCTGGCTCTGTAGAACTTCCTATGACGAGATAGTACACACTTGATGATGACCAGTGGAGATCCAGATCGAGCTATGATCCAGATCCAGTTATGATGACTCCGAGAGATCCAGCAGTGATGATCCAGATCCAGATCAAGTGATGATCCAGATCCTGTCCAGAGAGATGATCCAGATCGAGTGATGATCCAGATCCAGTCCAGTGATGATGATCCAGATCGAGTGATGATCTAGATCCTGTGATGATGTCCTATGATGATCCAGATTGAGAGATGATCCAGATCCAAATGACTTGAAAACGAAGATGACTTGATGACAGAGATGACTTGAAGACGAACATGATCCAGTGATACAGAGAAGAAGACCAGTGCTGAAAATTGTGTCGAAAGAATACCTTCCTAGTTAAGAGGGAGTGTTGATGTATATGTAACTTCGGAATGTATTCTTCTATATATTTCATATATTGTAACCCGATGTTTATTCCGGGATGTTTCTATTATGTATTTGAGTCATGTGGTCATGCCCCGATGTTCCGATCGGGAGGATTATAATGTAAACAAGTCATATCAAGTCATTGGGTAAGTCCCCACTATTTAGGGGCACTTGGGTTATTATACACTAATTAAGGTGTAGGCTCGAGTAGTAATTATTAGGTTGAGTGCACTTCAAGTCAACGGAAGAATATAAATAGAGAGTGAGAGTCTCTCTATTTATCACTTGTGACTTAGCTCTCTTGCTCTCTCAAGTGTGGCGCACTTTTGGAGAAGGAAATTCTTGGGCTTGACAGAAGACAGAAGGCTGCTTTTCTGAAGGGAGGTCATCTTACTGTTTTGGGATCACATCTTGTGGTGATACTATCTTAGAGGAAGTTGAGGGGTTTTCTCCATTTATGGTTTCCCCTCCTAAATCTTTGTGTCTCTTGTCTCTTGTGATGTGCTTATGTGATTGCTGTGCTTGTTGTTCTCTCAGTGAAAATATCTTATCATAATGCTAGCTTAAATGTTGAAAAACTAACAGGTCGGAGGTTATGTTTGAGTTGGTAAGTTCTTTTGAAACTCAACATTGGATTCTTATTGAGCTTTGCAATAAATTTAATAAGTCTTCTATTGCCATGTTCAACCTTTATGTTCCTGTACATCTGATTGAGAAGAAAGAGTGCTAGCATACGCTCTATGATTTTCTGGAATCCACCTCTCCTTCAAATATCATTATTGTTGGTGATTTAAATCTTGTTTTCAACTCAAAGGAAAAAAGAGGAGGTAATATCAGTTGTGATCAATAGCTGCCTTACATGGATTTTTTGATTGATCAGTGGGATCTCATCGATTTCAAACCCAAGAAGGGTCTGTACACATGGACCAATAATAGAATTAGAGCTGCCCACATTTCAGCTCGCCTAGATCGGGTTTTAGTACAAAGTTCATTTTTAATGGATAAGAAATTAGTTTCTTCTAAAATCCTTCTGAAACTTACCTTGGATCACAAACCCATCCTTTTGCATGTGGATGAGGAGGAAAATTTGGGACCAATCCGTTTCGCTTCAGCCCTCAGTGGATTGAGCAGGATGGTTTCTTTGTTATTGTAACTAAGGCCTGGTCCACCACTATCATAGGGTCGCCTAGCTATGTATGGGAGCATAAACTAAAAGAAACCAAACTAGCCTTGAAAGGGTGGGTTAAATCTCAGTCCAATACACCAACTACACTGAGAAAAGTGGTTGTGCAACAATTAGCAGATTTACACCTGGAATTGGAGCACAGTGAAATAACTCCACAAGCTCTGGAGAAGGAGCAAGCAGCCCAATTTGCCTCCTTTAAATCCTTTAGGCATGAAGAAGAATATTGGAGGCTTAAGTCGCAAAGCATGTGGCTAATTTCTGGAGATCGTACCACAACCATTTTTCCATTGACAATACAGAGCCCATCTCTCTCGAAACCATATTTCTGAGATCAACTCAGCAAATGGGTCTGTTTCAAAAGGAATTGTCCAAGTTAAAGAACCAACTGATATTTACTTTTAACATATTTTAATAGAGGTTGTGACTGGAAATGAGGATCTCACTTTTGAATTTCTTTCTCATCTGCCTTCTCTTGTTAGTGAGGAGAGTAATCTAAATCTACTGAAGCCCTTTTCTGAGGAGGAAATCAACAACATTGTGTGGGCTATGGAATCTGACAAAGCTCTAGGCCCAGATGGATTTTCTTTTCACTTCTACAAATTCTGTTGGAACACCATTAAGACTGATCTATTAAGAATGGTCAAATCCTTCCAGCAAAAGGTCAAAGTGGGAGGAAGTACCAATTCCACCTTTCTTGCCTTGATCCCTAAAGAAGTTAATTCGGCTACCTTTGATAGATTTAGGCCTATTTCTTTATGTAATGCATCCTACAAAATCCTCTCAAAACTCCTTGCAAACAGAATAAAACCTCTATTAGAGAAGCTTATTTCTCCCAGCCAAGGCAGTTTCATCAAAGGGAGACATATTTTGGACAATGTTATACTGGTACAGGAAGCCATGCATTCTAGTTTTTAGAGAAAGGAGAAAGGGATGCTCATCAAACTAGACATGTCAAATGCTTTTGACCGAGTAAAACTCTCTTATCTTTATAAAGTTTTACTTTCTTTTGGGTTCAATCCAGCATTTGTTTATTTGATCAAATCCTGTACTAATAAAATTTGGATGGCCCCGCTTGTAAATGGGAGACCTGCCTCATATTTTCAAGCAACCAGAGGGATAAGGAAAGGTTTCCTGCTATCCCCTTTTTTGTATATTTTGTTGGCAGACTCTTTTAGCAAGAAATTGACTGATGAAAGAAATGAGGGGGTAATTCCGGGCATTCGATCGACGAAAGGAATTGAGTCAATCAACCATGCTTTGTTTGTTGATGATTCCCTACTTCTGGGAGGAGCTTCTTTGAGAATTGCTAGAGCCTTTCATGAGAATCTTCAGAGCTTTTGCAGTATCTTAGGAGCGTTGATCAACAAAAGAAAAATCGTTGCATATGGATGGAACACTAATGAACAGACCATCCTTCGAATTATTCGTTTTTTGGGCTTTTATGGGTTTACTACTTGGGATAAAATCATCTATATCAGATTACCATTAACACTGGGGTTTAACAAATCTTCGCTCTGGAATGAATTTATAAATAAGATCAAAGCAAAGATAGTAGTGTGGGAAGGCATTGGTTGAATAATGTTGGTAAGTTAATTCTCATAAAATTAGTCCTTTCTTCATTTCCTATTTTTCAGGCTTCTTTCCTCCTTGCTCCAAAGGAAATCATGGAGCAGGTCTCAAAACTATTTAGAGACTTTATGTGACAGGGCAGAAAAAGAAACCAGAAAAAATTTCATTTAGTAAAATTGGATATTGTGAAAATACCAATGTTGGAAGGTTGACTTAAACTTTGAGATCCAGGTTTGGCCAATTTTGCTTTAGGTGGTAATATTCTCTTGCAGCTATATTCCAACATCTCTTGTCCTATAAATCAGCTTCTCTGGAAAAAATATCTTAACGTTTCTTCATTGAGAAATCTCCAGATTGACAGCATTCCTAAAGGTACTATGTTATGGAATCTTTGTAGGCAAGGATTCAATTTTTTCCAAAAACAACTAAGTCGTGTTCCTGGGAATGGCAAAAAAACTATGCTTTGGTCTAGTAAAATAATTGGCAATCAACCCCTTGAAACATATTTGAATTACTCCCTATATATGATTGGTCCATGCAGCAAGGATTGCTCAGGTTGTTTGATATCTCCTCTTGGGATATTAATGGGGTCTGGACAACGTGGGTTTTCCTATCCATTGGATCTTCTTCATAAAAAACTTTTGTTGTTGGATGCGCTGAAGGGGATGGCTCTTGTGAATATCCATGTTGTTAATCGATGGAGCTGGGGGAGGACTGGGTCCTACACCTTGGCATTTGGATATGCTGCTCTATTTCCCATACACTTAACCAATCAACTTGGAAGCATGTGTGGTTTGCTCACAGGCTTCCTAAGGTAAATTTATTCACGTGGGTGCTCCTGCAGAAAAGAGTTTTGACAGGTGAAAACTTAGTAAAACGTGGAATTTTAGGTCCCCACAGGTGTATCATGTGCCGCGCAGCTTGTGAAAATTCAAACCATCTGTTTTTGGACTGTATTTTTTCCCAATCAGTCTGGGCATTAGTGCTCTAGGGACTCAATACAATTTTTCTTGCTCAGATTACTGTAATTTCTCTTTTCTCCACCTGGAAAACAAGATATCCAAGGATGCTGAATAGTCACACTAGGTGGAATCAGATATGGATCTCCATTCCCAAATTTATTTGCTGGAAGTTGTGGCTGGCAAGAAATGATTTGATATTCAACAATTATGAGCATTCTCCTTTGCCTATTGTAGCCAAAGCCAAGGCTCTTTTAATTGAAGCATTGGGAAATTATTCGTTTAAGTCAGATAACTCACTTATAGTAGAAGAAAGAAGTTGGTTGGGAACACTGCAGATACGGGACAGGAAGAAGAAGTTAGCTCGTCCAATTTATAAACTCTGCTTGGAAAATACAAATGACCGAAGCAGATTTTCAAGTATGGTGGAGAAAACAAGGAAAAGTAATGAATTTATTTGATGGCGCCTCAAAAGGAAATCCAATAATCTCAGGTGCAGGTGGGGTGATTTATTCTCATCATGGATTAACTAAAGATAGTTTCAGGTGGGGATTATGACATAATTCTAATAATCAGGCAGAAATTATTGGGTTGTACAAAGGATGCCATATTGTATAGAATCATAGAACCACAGCCCTCCAAGTCTTCGGTGATTCAAAAAAATTCATAAAAATCCTAAATTCTGAGGATTGTTTTATCAATTCGGCTCTCAATAATTATCTCTATCGGTTGAGGGGGTTATTGCATACCTTCTCTTCTACTTCATTTTTTCATAATATTCGTAGTCTGATATCTTTCCAAAAAAATATCATTTTAGTTTAAAAAAAATAATGTTTTGATGTGGCACCATCTTGGGCCCTCTTAGTTAATTTATATAATCATTTTTTAGCATGTTAGGGTTTCATTGTAGCATTTGTATGCAACACTTCTTATCTTAAACATTCATGAACTCACCCTCTAGACCAATGCATTAACTCCATTTTCCTTTGTTGGCACTAGTCTCTTGGTCTTCCCCCCCACCCTTGATTTGGAGAATAGAATATTACAACTATGAAATCTAATTGTAATGTTGCTTTCTTCCATTTATCAATGCAGCTATATTGACATGACAGATTTGGGGGCTATGCATCTGAAAGACTTGGTTAATGTTTATACTGGTGAAGTATGGGTATATAATGTTGGCATTGGAAAAGGTATGTTAGGTCTTACTCATTGTTTATGTGAGGCCTGATATATTTTACAACTTTTTCTTACCTATGTCTTTTTCATGTGGACAACTGGGTCAATCGAGAAGTTTGTGGAAGCTTGTAAAATTGCTAAGGGATTCAATATTATCATTGATTCTTATCATGGTGAAGTATGGGTATAAAATGTTGGAACTAGAAAATGTATGTTAGCTTTTTCTCAGTGTTGATGAGAGGCCTGATATATTTTGCAACTTTTTATTACCTATGTCGTTTGGATGTGGATAGCTAGATCAGTCAAGAAGCTTATAGAAGCTTGTAAAGTTGTTATAGGATTCAATATTAACATAGAGTATCTTGGTCAGAGGCCAGGATATTGGGCATAAGTATATTGTGATCTCTCCAAAATTAAGAGAGATTTACACTATACTGTGGAATATACAAATCCCTTCCTTTGGGTTGATAACCAATTGCATTTATTTATTTATTTTAAATCATATTCAATTGTCTGATCTCCAATGCTGACGAATTTCAGGCCAACTAAGCAGTTGTACCACCGACAGTAATAATTGTCGGTTATCTAACATACATGAAAGAAAAGGAAAGAAATGAAAGAAAAGGAAAGAAAATTCGTCAGATATTATGCTCCATCTTCCTGGATATAAAACCCTTTTTGAAAGGATAATTGTTAGATCTCCGACAGTTATAACAATATATGTCGTCGGATTTTCATCATTTTGGTAGAACATCTTGAAAATCAATTCTGTCGATTTTTAGACATATGGGAGCCAAGAATCCGCCACGTGAAAAATATGTGCATTGGATCTCTAGCATGTTGGCCCCCAAAATTTGACAATTGTTGGTTTTTGAAAATGCAGTACGTCGGAAAGTCTACATGTCGGCGGTGAAAATACGATGTCTGGAAATTAGCCTTGTGTCAGAGATTCAACATATGGGTGCGACAAATCCGACAATTGTAGAAATATTGGCGTCGCATATCTGACATGGTTGTTGGTTTTTAAAAACATACCCCGTCAGAAATTCGACATGTGGGCGGCGAAAATATGATGTCTCATAATTGGCCATGTGTCGAAGATCCGACATATGGGTGCGGCAAATTTGACACTGTTTAAAAATCAACGTTGCCGGAATTACTACTAATAAATTGTCAAAGATCGGATGGATTATTCATGTGTAGAAAATCTGACGTTATGAATCTGACAGTTTTGAAATATGTTTTTTTATCGAATTATGGACACATGACCGTCGAAATTTGGACAGGCCACCATCAGATTTTGGGTTCAAATATTGTTGTGTTATAAGACACTTTGCAAGGAACTCCCTCGAGTAATTGTCTTGATAGTTACATCCTCTAGACTTATTCAACTTCCCCCAAGGATTCAATTTGTCTTTTCTAAAGTTATGATAAGGTCGCATAAAATGAAATGTTAGACTAAAAAGTACATAACCTATTAAGGAGGAGGTGGGTCCCTCTTTGATATGCATTCATACCATACATCATAACAACAACAAAAATCTCTTACTATTTGAGGCTTAAGAGCCTCAAGTGCATGCTCATGGTTAATTACATTCTTGGAAATGGAGGTCAAGCTATTTTGAAGGGGGATGTCATTGAACTTGATCTAATTCATTTCTTTAGCAGTCTTTTCTATCTCTTCCATTAACTTTTCCACGATCATTTAGGTTGCTACATCCACTATAAGTTTTCTATTTTTCCTTATTTCTTTTGTTTTAGTTACTTTATGTTATTTTAATTGTCCCTAAACTTTGGTAGGCGACAATGTTCCATTAGTTTATTCAAGGCTCGATATGTTTGTTGGCATTTGGATAATATAGCCTCTATATATTTCTCCAAATGAATATTGACGGTTCTGGTGTTGGTTATCAGGTGTTGGTTATCACAATATAGTACTTTTTAATCTCAACATTCAATCTCGACAAGTTAGTTGGTGCTTCATTTTCATTGTGTTTCCACTCAATAACTTTATCTAGACCAAACTGAAGAGTATTGGATTCAACATCTTGGTCTTTTGTTCTCTCCAAGGTCTTGTTGAGGTGTAAAATCTTGGCATTGAGCTCATGCATTTTTGCATGTAGTTGAATTTGAGCCTCAAATAACTTGTTTTGCAATGTCATTTCATAGGTCTTGAACTCTGCTAACCCCTGCCTTTGTGATCATATCACTTCATTCTCTTACTATAAAACCACTTTCATATTTTAAAGAGTCATCACCTCAGATTTCAAGATGTCGATATCCATTTCCTTTTTTCAAAATCCGGGTACATATTGTCCACATTGAATTGTGTATCCAAAGCACTAGCTCCTTTTCTAGAGGCCATTTTTGTAGGATTCTTGTTTACCTCCTTGAATATTGGTATCTCAGTGTTCACCTCCACCTCAAGCTTCCCTGGAGGCTTTGACAACTTAAGCTTTTTTCATGTTATTTTCACTATTTTCTTCCTTTTGTTATCAAACACAAACTAATGGTCTGAATAGCTGAAGGGAGTACAAAATATGATGCAGCAACTTTGGTTTCCATTTGCATCGGGGCCTTGAGATTATTTGTTGGATTTTAAACATTCATTTTTTCTTATTCTCTTCTTTTTTCTTTCATTTCTTCATAAACCCTTTTAGTTGTTGCTTCCGCTGCCTTGTTTTCTTTCTCCCTTTTTGCTAGCTCTTTGGATCTCTATTCTGTAGCAAGTTTTATGGAATCATCTTCTTTTGTTTTTCTCACATTCCCCTTTTTTCTTTTGAACTTGGATGATGCAGTTGTGTCATCCTATCTGTTATTCATATTGCATGACACTTCCTCTAAAGTCTTGACCCTTCTATAAACCTCTTCTTCATTGTCAATCTCATGAATATAAGAGAAATTGAGCTCTATTGATCGACATTGCTTGTGTATTCCTTCTTTAGGATCATGCCACATGAATAGTATGTTTCCAAAGTGAAACTTTCTAAAAGATTGAACTTCTCTCTCCATCTCTCTAGCGTATTCAATTGTATAGTCGTCAACAATTAGAGGCAAAGGAGGCCATGGATATTTCTTCTTGTTAGCCAGGATGAATCCCACTCCATTGATGTAAGCCTGGTATGCAATACCTAGTAGCACTAAATTGTCAGTAACACAAAAGAGAAAGATGTGTGGAGGTTGAGATCAACCATAGATCCTCATATAGAAATGCTCCTTTGTGAGATACTAATCCTTAAGGTCTTTCATCATCTCAAAAGCTCCTTCTAACATGCATGGAGTTGGCTTGACATGGATCAAAGTGTATATTCATGAAATGAATTTGTCACATATATTCTTACAATTGCTTACATATTTGTATTCCCATAATACACTACAAAATAAATGTACTGCAGGTTTGGATGGTCTCCACTGCCATTTCATGCTGGGAAATGAATTCGTAGCACACATCGTATCTAAGAGATAAGACATCATATAAAATTCAGATATTTTTTCTTCAATTGGATTTTTTGTTGCAATGATGGCAATATCCATGCTAGACGATAAAATTTGCCCCCAATTAAAAGTGTGACCATGTTTGACTATTGTGTGCAACACTGGAACCCAAGAGTAATGCAACGTGGATACATCTTTCTCTCCATATAGTCAAGAAATCAACATGGATACTCTTCAATATGGGGTTCGGAGGAACTCAACAGGGTACATACAATTTTCTCTGGTTTTAAACATATTGCTCTTTACCCACCACTTATTCAAGCATTCATCGACATTCAGTGGCCATGCCTCAATGTATTCCTTGGTTAGGTCGATCTTTGCAGTTGGGAACTTATAATACTCATTTATCTAAGAGGGTTGATGTAATACCCCATTTGGACCCTTGAAATGTATTGTTTTAATGTGTGTATATGCGGTGTATAAATTCCTAGTGTGGAGCTCAAGGCCAAGGCCCCAATAGATATGGTATGTGTATAAGGGAAAGTGTTATGCAGGTTGTAGACCGCATGCTAGCTATCCATGGTAAATTGTAGAAGCTTGTAAATATGTACAACATAAATAAAAATGTAAGGTTGGCTATGGAGCCAACAAAACGATGGGGACTATATGTTATGCACTAGGGAGAGGTGATGGGGTGTGGGAGAGACAAACCTTTATTTCCAAATGTAACCACAAGAACCCATGACTGTGTCCTTTCCACCCATTAACTCTATTGTAAGAGGGTAGTTGAGAAATCAACTTATAAATTAATGAAACCATGGATGAATTATGAAGTCAGTGGGGCAGAGGATGGGCAGTGTGACTTGATGCAGTCGTCATCAACTTCCTAAAAGTGTGTGATGTTTACCTTAATAGGTGCATGCCATTCGTGGGGGAGAAATTGGTTGTTGGGGGGGGAGGAAGGGCAAGGGAAGAGGGATGGCACAGGGCAATTGAACCAGAGGTGAAGCTTCTCCTTGATTTTGTTAACCTGTGAGGTAGCAGAGGGAGCCAATTGGGCAGTCGTGAACCATTCTTCCATCATCCATGAGTTGTGAGAGAGAGCGGCCACTCAATTCATTGTGTTGAGGCATTTCCCAATAATGGTTTGGTTGAATTGATTCTCATAGGATAAATTGATCTTGAGGACGTTGATAAGGCCAAGAATCCTAGTGGATTGTGAAAACATTGAAGGCATCAAGTCTCTATCGGTTCAACAATTAGGACTTCCTACACCTTCACAGGGTTGTATTGAGGGAAGGAAACACCCAAGGGAATGAGTAGCAGAGAAGGGGACCTTCCTCAAATTGTGCGTAGAGGTGAGGTGGGTGTCGAGACTGACTGGAACCATTGAGATGCTTGTAGCTCCATAGTAGAGCTCATTGGCTTGATAGTCCTTGTTCCTATCCTTCTATGGAGTTGCTAAACCTAGAAGTATGCTAGTTTGGATCGTGGGTGGGTATCCTTTGATGTGATTCAACCTGAGAGTCAACCTCCTTAGTGGATAGCATAGCCCAGCTCGGGGTTGGTCTCTGAGTGCTGAAATAATATAGGTTGGGCAGAGATCTACGATTGGGTGGAACATTGCACCCACATAGCCAGTTGCTTGGACCATTTACAATTCAAAAGATAAGTGTTATTGTTTATAAATGTCCATAAGTGTTATGTGATGGAAGCTTAATTATTCATGTTGAATTAAATGATATGATAGCTTAGATTATGCAGTGGAATGGTGTTCATTACTTGGAAAGGAATTATCTATGTGCATGAACTATTTGTTGATATGCTTGTGATGAATATGTTAAATTATGTATGAAATTATAATTGTTGTTCAATTATATTCTTGGTTGTATATGTCTAATGGCATTGCACAAGTTCTGTAAACTCTCTGAAGGTGTAACAAGGATGAAGAAGCATGCATTTGTGTCGCAGTCACACTAGGGAATCAACTAAGTTTGGGACGTTGAATTGGAATCCATAATGGTGCTTTGTTGGTTTGGGTAAATCGACTAAGTATCCAGCCTCAACTCAGTAGATTGTTCGTTAGTCTTCATGGACGAAATCGTAGTGTAAATGCCTAAGGTTGAGAGGAGAAATCTCTGTGAAAAATGTCGTAAAATGTCATTAGCAAGATGTTTGTGCTGACTTTCGATGTCCGACATACGAACGTCAGAATCAACCGATCGAGGATTGTTTTGTTATAACTCAATATGTGGCCTCGACTTTCGACACTCGACATTGGAAGCATCAAACGTCGGGTTGGTTTTGGTTGGAAGTTGTTGTGTTGTGTCAACTTTCGACTCTCGATATCAGAAATATCAAAGTCGACAAGTCGAGGAGAAGTTTGTAAAGGGACTGTTACACGTTTTGACTTCCGACTCTCGATGATGAAAACATCGGAGTCGGTAAGTCGGGAGTGGTTGGTTGAATTGCAATTATGGGTTCTGACTTTCGACTCTCGATATTGGAACATTAGAGTTGGAAAGTCATAAAGGTTTGGTGAAGGACCTGAATGTGGTTCCAACTTTCGATTCTCGACATATGGAGGTCAAAGTTGGGAAGCCATAATTGGTTGGTAGGAACCATTATGTGTTCCAGTTTCTAATTTTCAAAGTCAAAATACTCGAAAATGTTGGAAAATATCGGCAAAGTGGAATTGGATAATCAGGATCATAAATTTGACAGTCGGGATGGGTAAGAGATGTTGGATTTGGTTATTAAGTCAAAGTTAATGATTGCAAGATTAAGGATTGATTAGCCATTCTATCCTATGGACATCTATGTTTCTGCATTGTTGGTATCATTTGGTCAAGAATTGGATGCCCAGTTTGTGAAATGCACTCTCTGATGGTTTGATTGATTGAGAGGGGCATAATAAATTCACATTGGATAAAAAAAGGTCTATAGCACCCGAATAAGTTTCTCGTTGCCTCAAAGTAACATCGAGGTCATCGGTGACATGATAGAGTGGTATTAGAGTGAAGGTTGCAATACTCGGGTTGTTTGGGTCGAATCCATACCCACAACATGCAACCAATAAAGGGTAAATTGAACTTTGTTAAGTGATAGACATGGGGATCCGCATGGGTAGAGGTCATGATGCAGGCAAGCCGCATCATATTTACGTACAGGTGGATGTGTGTGGTCGTTGGGGAAGCAAGAGAAGGCAAGCAGAGTGTCGTAGGAGCTACTATAAATCCTAAGGGAAGGTACATGAGGATGATAAGGCAGTTGTGGCATCCATTGGAGAATAATCCCCATAATGCAACATTGATAAATAGGGAAATTTCTCATCTTGAACTAATTTTATTTATAGCATAAGCATTGCATATTGAGAAGTAGTGAATGTAAATGATATGCATATGTGCATGTATTGAATAATTAATTGGTGAGAAAATCATAACTAACAACCTTTGAATGGTTGGCAGAAAACCCATGAAGTTGGATCAACTATGATAAGGAAAGAGGAACCCCATGTTATGATGAGAAACAAAAAGGAAGAACTCCTCAACTCTTTCCTTGCTATTGTATTTATATTTTCTAAGTTTTACGTACATGAAATTATGGCATGGGATGCCGAAAATGCAAGGGATTAGGTAGATGAAATGCATGTGAATTAGTAACCATACTAAGGGATAATGAATTGTACACACAAATATGTTTATGTATATGTATGATGTTGCATATCAGTAAAAGCATTGAGGTTTTACATATGCGAAGGATCACTAATGACAACTGTTGTGGTTGATGATGATTGCATGACCAGAGATGGTGAGACATGGTTGAATGTGTTGATGATGCTAGCACATGTGATAACAACATTGTGAAGAGAAGTTGGGACAATAGATCTAGAATCAATAGGTTGGTGTAAGGATTGTGGAATTTCTGGTAAGAGACCAACTAACCACGTAACATCGAAAATGTTAATGGAAGCCATGCAGGTAATGGTTTAATTATGCTAAGTGCATACTTGCTAAAAGGGGTTGGGTAAGAATTATTTCAACCATATTTCAATCCTGATGACTTGGTATGCATGTGATTTTGGATGCATTGTTGTAAATTTTTTCTCATTCGGTATGATGAGGTATGGGGTAGTAAAGGGGAGGAGGCTTATGCCCTCTAATTTTCCGGAGTTGAATGCATTTATGTGAATGAAAATCATACCTTGTGTTTTTGTTGGTTATGGGATTAGTAATCAGAGTAATTGAGGATTGATGGTCGTATTGTGGTATAGCATGCCATATGAGATAGTCATGGGTAAGCCATAATGTAGTTGGAGATGGTGATGTTATAATGTTGTCCAAATATTAGTTAAACCCCTATTGGTGTGAAACTAGGATGAAACCTATTTGCCAAGTGGACACACTCATGATGTTGTGTTCAGGTGGAGAAGGAATGCACCCATGTGGTTACCTAAGTGATTGGGGAAATGACTGGGTATTGTGTTGAGGCATTAACTAAACCCTCCAAAGCATCATGGTGAAATGCATGACATGACGTTATGGTGTCTATGAGTCTATCCAAGGATGCATTAAGTGAACATGCATTGAAGATTATGTAGATCCATGTTTATGCATGCATATGTGTGAGTACATGTGTTAAGTTCCATTGTGTAAATTCATGGTTGTGAAATATAATTCATTACAATTCATTAACAACTGAGATGAATAGGATTGCTAACAATTCTAAGATTGTTTCATGAGTTGCTATGAATGCAAGGAAAGAAATTACATGAAGAAGGCAACAATGTTTAATGGCCACTGGAATGCTTTGTTGAGAGGACAAAGCTACATAAATGGATATTACTATATGACCATGAGCATCAAAATTTTATTGCTTGCATATGTATAATGTGGTTGTGGCTTACAATTATTTTGATAAGGATGCATATGAAGCAAGTAAATTTCATTGCATGGAAATATTGGTAGCTGATAGTGTTGAATGATTGTGTGTTATAAATCTGAGGTCCCTACAGTGACTGTGGTGAATGTTGCCATGAAAATATTGTATGCAGGGATGCTCACAATTGTTGGCTGATTAGAAAATCCAGATCACAGGTAGAACTAACATGGGCATGGAAATGTGTGTATGTCCATAATAGAGAATGAAAGCCACTGTGTACAAGGGTAAATGTTGTGGGGTGGATCTCATAGCCATTGAAAGTCAGTTTCTATGGAAACGCATAGTGATAGAGTTCAGATTGTGAAGCTTGCCAATATCTCTAAATTCCTGCAGGACACCAAATTGTAAATTCAAGATTTGAAATTTATATTGATGTTATTGATTGCTTGGATTACATGAATGGTGTAAGGAGGACGTGTGGTGAGTGGACGTCCCAGGGTATAGTGGCTGGTGCAAGCCATGAGGGGCAATGTGATGTCACTTGCTAGATCCAAGTGATATGGGAGGAAGCTCATGCCTGAATAATTCCATTTCTCGTAGAAGGTGAAATTGGTATTTCAGGATTGAATTTATCCATTTATTTATTTACTGATGCTCTTGACGTTGTTGGCAATGGAAAATTGTGAATCTTGTCAGAAGGGTGTGTTACAAGAAGCATGCGTTATGGCCTATGAGATCCAAGCTTGCTGAGAAGGATCTCATGTTGGAATTGATTCCATGAGAAGATGAAATTATGCCAGTGGGGTATGCAACAACTATGGAAGCCAAAAGAACATGGGAAAGCCAAGTGTGGCTTGGACCAGGGAAACGTTGGTTCCCATAGTAGGGAATCCAAGCATAAACATTCCCTTTTATTGTCTGATAAAAAACTAAATGGAGGTGTCTACATGGCAATGGTTGTGGTGTGCTTGTTAACCTAGTCGTGGAATTGTCTTAGCACCCTTAATGCCTAGTAAACATAATCAGTGCACTGGTTGGGCATTGACTATAGAATGTTGTGGCGTAACTAGTGATCTGGACAAACATTCGTTGAAGCGTATATCTTCAGTTGATCCAAGGCTTGTGGAAGTTGAAGTAGGACACATGTGGAGCTGCATGAAGATGCTTATGTAGATAAGTATTTGGTTTCCTTGCATCTTCTTACTCATTTGATGTAATATATATACATGTGTGTGATTTGGTTATAATTCTGAAAAAAATCTTAAGGGGACAAGTTGTATGATAACAAATCTAATATGCAATTGTTTCTTTGCTGAAACTCGGGTAGTGTCAGAAGTAAGAACCTTGAATGCATCCAAAGGATGTAACTAGACATGTGGTTGTCTTAAATCTTAATATGAGCAACAGTTGAGATGGTCAAGTTGGTTTAAGGCGCTCAGTCTAGCAAGTAAAGTAATCGTAGTGATAATAATAATTCGAGAATGGTGTGGGTGGACTTGTGGCAGTCCTGTCAATTAAGGATCCTGTAGGAAAACCACGAGGAATTCCCTGGTTGCAAGACCTTGGACAGACCTTAGACGTGAAGTGTCACCACTAAAATGATGAATAGGTGAGTCAAGCATTTACATTTTGAAGTAAAAGATGCCAAGGAGCACGGAGCCAAAGGCTTATGGATAAAGCATGAGAATCCCTAATCAATTGAATAAGTAATTGATTAACGAAATCCATATTTATGAATATCATAGGCGAGTTTCAAACCAATATGGTTGCAGTTGCTATAAAAGAAGGGGCGAAACAAGTTCTGTTGGTAAGAAAAGTGTGGGCAATTGTACACATTAACAATGGAAACCAATAAGAAGTTATTCTATTTAGTTGAAGAATTGCTTCAAGCAATTGCCAAGACCCAAAAAAATCTTGGGGAGATGCACAAGCTACAAAAGGAACAAGATGAGATGAACCATAAAATTTTGCAAGACTCCATTCGTCTGCAAAATGAGGTAAAGGATATCCTAGTAGTTATCAGTAATGGCAAGGACAATGATTTGTTAAAGAAGCATTCATCTGATCAGTCAACCCGAAAGAGTCTAAGGTTGAAAGAATCAAAGATGATTGAGCTTGGAAATCAAAAGCAATGATCTCAGTTAAAATGTTGGGAGTGTGGAGGAAATCATTTCCTCCTTGGTTGTCCAAGAAGAAGCAACATGAAAAATGACAGCCACAAACTTCCCAAACCCATGAACCAGCTGGAAATTAAAGAGGAAGGGGGAATTGTTGAACTAAATAGTCCACTTGTTGGGCTAGAAGGCCAAAGCCAACAGGAGCAACAAGTAGAGGCTTATGGACCTAATCCTGAAAATCCTAATTGAAAGATGCAATGCGGGAAAAGACCTGCCACATTTTGTGAATTTTGAAATGTGTAAATAGTGTGTAAATATCTATAAGCATTGGAACACCTAGAACGATGTTGTTTTAAGGGGGAGGGGATTGTAATATCCCATTTGGACCCCTGTAATGTATTGGTTTAATGTGTGTATATGAAGTGTATAAATTCCTAGTGTGGAGCTCAAGGCCAAGGCCCCACTAGTGAATGGTCTGTGTATAAGGGTAAGTGTTATGTAGGTTGTAGATTGTGTGCTAGTAAGCCATGGTAAATTGTAAAAGCTTGTAAATATGTACAACATAAATAAACAAAAATTCTAAGGATAGCTATGGGGGAAAGGAAATGGTGGGGGATGTATGATATTCACTATGGAGAGGTGAGGGGGCGTGGGAGATCCAACCCTTTATTTCCAAATGTCACCATGAGAACCCATGATTGCATCCTTGCCACTTATTAACTATGTTGTAAGAGGGTAGTTGAGAAATCATCCTATTAATGAAAGCATGGCTAAATTTTGAAGTTGGCGGGGAAAAGGATGGGCAGTGTGACTTGACGCAGTTGTCATCGACTTCATGAAAGCGTGTTCCATTTACCTTAATCGGTGCATGCCACTCATGGGGGAGAAATCGGTCGTTGGGGGGGAGGAAGAACGAGGAAAGAGGGTTGACATTGGGAAATTGAACAAGAGGTGAAGCTTCTCCTTCATTCTGTCAACCTGTGAGGTGGCAGAGGGAGCCAATTGGGCAGCAATGAACCATTCTTCAATCATCCCTGAGTTGTAAGAGAGAGCGACCACTCAATTCACTGTGTTGAGGCATTTCCCAACAACGTTTTGGTTGAATTGATACCCAGAGGACAAATTGATCATGAGTACGTTGATCAGGCCAAGAATCCAGGTGGATTATGAAATCAGTGAAGGCATCAAGTCTTTAGCGGTTCAATAGTTAGGACCTCCTACACCTACCGAGGGTAGTATCGAGGGAAGGAAACACCCAAGGGACTGAGTAGTAGAGAAGGGGATCTTCCTCAAACTATGCATGGAGGTGAGGTGGGTGCCGAGACTAATTGAATCCATTGCGACACATGTAGCTCCATATTAGAGCTCAATGAATTGACAATCTTTGTTCACATCCTTCTGTGGGCTTCATAAACTAAGCAATATGCTAGTTTGGCCTGCGGGTGGGTATCCTTTGATGTGAGTGAGCGTGAGAGTCAACCTACTTAGTGGATAACATAACCCAGCTCGAGGGTGATCTATTAGTGTTGAAATAATACAGGTTGGGCAGAGACCTATGGTTGGGTGGAATGTTGCACCCACCCACATAACCAATTGCTTGGATAGTTTACAATTCAAAAGATAAGTGTTATTGTTTATAAATATCCATAAGTGTTATGTGATGGATGCTTAACTATTTATGTTGAATTTAATGATATGATAGCTTGTATTATGCAGTGGAATGTTGTTCATTACTTGGAAAGGAGCTATCTTTGTGCATGAATTGCTTGTGATCAATATGTTCAATTATGTATGAAATTATAAGTGTAGTTCAATTATATTCTTGGTTGTGTATGTCTAATGGCATTGCACAAGTTCTATAAACTTTGTGAAGGTGTAATAGGGACGAAGAAACATGTATTTGTGTCACAGTATGCATAGAGAATCAACTAAGTGTGGGACATTGAATTGGAAGTTGTAATGGTGCTTTAGTGGTTTGGGTGAATCGATTGAGTATCTAGCCTTAAATTGGCAGAATGTTCGTTAGTCTTCATGGCCAAAATTGCAATGTAAATGCCCAAGGACGAGAGGAGAAATATTGGTGAAAATGTCGTAAAATGTTGTTATCAAGATGTTTGTGTCGACTTCCAAAGTCCAATGTACGGACATCAGAATCGACTGATCGAGGGTTATTTTGTAATAACTTGGTATGTGGCCTCGACTTCCAACTCCCGACGTCGGAAGTGTTGGAGTCAAAACATCGGGATGGTTTTGGTTGGAAGTCGTTGTGTACTTCGAACTCCCAATATCGAAAATATCATAGTCAACAAGTCAAGGAGAAATTCGTAAAGGGACCATTACGTTTTGACTTTTGACTCCCGACGTTGGAAACATTAGAGTCGACAAGTCGAGAGTGGTTGGTTGAAATGCAGTTTTGCACTTCCGACTTCCAACTCCCTATATCAGATAATTGGAGCCAACAAATCAGGAAGGTTTGGTGAAGGACCTGGTTGCAGTTCTGACTTTCGATTCTTGACGTACAAAAGTCGAAGTCAGGAAGTCAGGATTGGCTGTTATGAACAACTATGTGTTTTGATTTCCGATTTCCAAATTCGGTACAGTCAGAAACGATGACAAATGTCGACAAAGTGGAATTAGACGGTTGGGATCGTGAATTTGATAGCAAGGATGGATAATAGTCATCATATTTGGTTATTAAGTAAAAGTTAATGACAGATTAAGCAAGATTAAGGATTGATTAAGCATTATAGCCTATGGACATCTACGTTTCCGCATTGTTGGTATTAGCTGGTCAAGAATTGGATGCTTGGTTTGTGAAATGCGCTCTCCGATTGTTTGATATATCAACTAGGGGCATAATAAATTGATATTGGAACAAAAAAAGAGAGTGTATGGTGCCCGAATGAGTTTCTCGTTGCCTCAAAGTAACATTGAGTTGATCGGGACGTGACAGTTGAAAGGAAACAAATGCTTTAGAGTCCTCCTCATTCACGATAAACCTTTTATCTATGTCTACTTTAGAAATTATATAGGAAATCACATAAGGACATGGAAACACCTAAGGTCTAGCCTCAACTCTGTCAATATCTGATCTCCTCATGTTCTAGTACACCCCTAAATCATCACTATCTTCATCCAAAATGAGGGTATAGTTCTTGTTGTTAAATAATCCATATATTCCCCCCCACTTGTATCTTGGTGTCACTTTAATGGTTCTATTGGTATCCCCATAGAACGTGCATAGCACATGGTCACCTTCTTGTTTCCCTCTTCATTGTCTGAAGTTGATTCCAATATGATTTTTCCTCTGTGGTTGTTTCGGTTTTAAGCCATATTGGTTTCCTGCATTTAAATCACAACATCATTTGAGCTCATTTGTGCATTTTAACAAAAAAATATTGTACCATGAGGGAATGGAATTGTTGCAACCCTAATGCACATGATTTGTGGATTCTCTTTGCATGAATAGACTTGTCATTAAAGCTTCAAGAATTTCTCTACCACTGCCACTGTGAGGACATGAGAAGGGTTTAAAGAAGTCTTAACTCCATCTAGGTGAGATGATGGTCATGGGAATGAGCCACTTTGGGGTCACTACAAACCAATGTGAGAGTGGGTTGATCCAACAAATATATTATAGAGTTGAGGGAAGCCAACCAACACGTAGCCGAACCCTAAACCCTAGTAACCTAACAACTAGGTTGGGTCATAGGTAATAAACAATG
This sequence comes from Pseudotsuga menziesii, assembly GCA_001517045.1. Taxonomy (NCBI): domain Eukaryota; kingdom Viridiplantae; phylum Streptophyta; class Pinopsida; order Pinales; family Pinaceae; genus Pseudotsuga; species Pseudotsuga menziesii. Next base: position 426,820 of record LPNX010260880.1, on the reverse strand, counting down.
GTTACTTTGCAATTTTCTAACCCTCCCATTTCTTTGTACTTGCTTTAGAATTTTACCCTACCATTTTTACTCACATGACCCATTAGAAAATTATTTCTTCCTTGCTTAAATTATGGTAGGAAATAACTCTTATTTGGCATAAGACGAGTGATGGGCCTCTTAGATCTTCTGGTAATTTCACTATTAATCACCAAGTGTTATGCTCTCTTTACTCCATGCCCAATAAAGTCCAAAATACACTATGGGTAATGGAAAGGGGGTTTTGATAGCTATTACTATTTCCAATTGGAATGGGCAAACTCTTGGTCAAATTGCACCAGCAATCCCCATATGAGGGCTGTTTGTTGAATGGGGAAGTCACTTTATTGGTGACGCTCTTATAGTGAAATCATTGATTATGTGTATCTCCATGACAACGACTTGACTTGGTTACCTTTTGAGATGAGTGAAACTGTGCCAAAATGGAGAAGGGGCAGTGATGCATTTCTTATAGAACCCATTTTCTTCAATTATTGACCTCTTAACATTGCAAGTTTTCTTTTCTTTTAGTGTTATTACTACGAAATTGCATTTTGATAGTGCCATATTGCCATGAGAAAGAGTTTTCCTCAATGATCAAGCTTGTTCAATGGTAAGGATTTGTACCTATAGAAGGGTGATCACTTGATAATCATATTTAGATAGCACTATATTGCCCCTAAAATGCTTTTCATCGGCGATCAAGATCTAGAAGCCAAGACTTATCTTTGGTATTTGGTCACTTAATAGTCACTTTTAGAGGGAAACAAGAGCTAGGAAATATGAAGTTGAGAATGACAAAAGCACTCATGAAAGCCCTTTTCCAAATGATTTTTCTTTTCCAAGAAATCTCTCTTTTGAGCAAAGTGCTTAGTAACCATATTGCGCAGCGATACATCACTTAAACATGTACTTTTGGAGTGCAGGATTTTGTGCCTAAGCTCTCAAGTTGTTTGATAATGTCCTTTAAGTAGCGATAAGTGCCCTAGAAAACATATTAATCTCAATGACAAACGCTCAAGAAAATGCATTCGGTCCACTATAAAGCACTCAAGAGTAGACATTTGGTCAACCAAAAAAATGTCTAAGGCAAGGGTGATATCGCCATTTAAGCTCAGGGTTCATCTATGAAGTGTTTCATCAAAGGGTAAGTCATTTAAAGAGAGAAAACCTTTGATTCTTGAGAGCCACACATGATCAATCAAGCCACTAAGAATCAACATAAGGGAGTCTTCTCATCAATTCAAGTGTAATTACCAAGTCTTTGTCAAAATTAGGAGGAGATCCTTTTATCCACAATTAGAGTTATGCAATTGTAGAAGGATCGTAAACAAGACAAAAGTAGAGATAAAAGGGGGAGTTGTTGGTAGCTCAACATGCGATTAAACTAGACCTTTCCAGGGCCAATGACAAGGCTTGTTGGTTATACTTAAGGCTTCTTCTTATTCATATTGGTTTGAACTTATCAATATTTGGTTTGATTATGGTCTGTGTGTGTTCTGCCTTAGTTGTTGTTCTTATTAAAGTCTATACTTCACCTTTATTCTCTTCTACGAGAGGACTAAGGTAGGGTTGTCTTTGTCGCCCAACTTTTTTTACTGGTAGCGAAGGAGCTTAGTAGAGCCATTCAAGAGGCCAAGAGATCCTCTTTAGAACAAAACACAAAAACGATCCATTCACATGATAACATGCGAAAAGATGGGCCATAACTAATCAACGAGGCCCATTTGCTCCACAACCAGTCCTTTATGGTTTCCTTAGCCATTTGACACCCAATTATTTTCCAACGAGGGTTTTTCCTATGAAAGACATGATTTGATTGACTTGGGTATCCTTTCCAACAACTAACCTAGCCTCACTTTCCTTCTTTCCGAGCACTCTTCTCATTTTTCTTCGACTCAAAGAGGCCTCGGATTTAGGATCCTTTCGAATAGCCATATTATATTTGGTTAAGCTACACAGATCAAGATTAACCCCAACAAAGCCAAAACTTTCAAACTCATTTACCTTCTCCGCTGGAATATCCCTCAATTAAGTAATTAGACATTTATAAACCCTAGTAAAAAGTACTAGTCCCATCCAAATTCTCCTATGTCAACAAGGATTCTGGTGACTATAAGAACTTTTGAGGGTCATTATTTCTATCGGATTCAACACCAAGTTACTTAACTCTACTTATACTGATCTGAGTCACAATACTTGTTTCAAGCACACGATAATCACTGCTCTTATTAGCACCCTAACACCCTACCTCTACGCCCTTCGAATAATCAAAACCCTTATTTTCCCAAGTTTGAATAAGTACTAGTGAACACACTCTCATGCGCCTTATCTGGGGAGATAGGTTATAAGATCCTAGAGACCCCTTATAATAAATACAACCTGAGTACTTGAAGATATTGACCCCCTTTGTAGGGTCACCCTAGTAATCCACCAATTGTATATTAATGTTATCATTGGTTAAGGTTTCCATTATGACTCCCTCATGTAATCAATCCTAATGGGTCACTAACTACAACCTCACTATATATCCAATCCAAGCTTTGTATAACTTTGCTAACATGTCTTTGAAATTAAATAAAAAAAATAATCTCAATAGCTTTTTTTTTACAACGAAAAAAACCGACTTAATATATTACGAATCAAAGTTACATCAACAATACATCATAACACTGAGAAGTAAAAAGTTCTCAAACTAGGATACTATCTCACTCCTATACTATTATCATCGTCTTTACACCTCCCGCGACTTAGCTTGGATGACTTATAAAAGCTGCATTACTCTCTTTCTTCGGATGACTCGGTTGTGAGAGTGGGACACATCGCCCTATTATGAGGGGTTTTCTCAGTGCCTACTACTTTCATGGTAGCCCGTTGGTGTTGCTTACACTTTTGTAGTTCGGATTTTAGTCTTATAGGTTGCCTATTGATTATTAGACTAGTTTGTTTCCTATGGTATTGCTGGAATTGAGACTTGGGGTTGAGCTAGCTCAGGAAGGCTGTAGCCTTTGACCTTTCCTTTTGTAATTGGACACAACTTTTACTTTATAAAAAGGTCATGAAATGCAAATTAACTTTTATATATATCACCATTAAACCACAATTACATAAATTAAAAGTAATAAATTACTTAACATGGACAATACCTCAAAACATTACCTTTGTTGGAGGGAAACACGAGAGTGGCATTGCATGAAATAATCTCATCACTCTCCACACGATCCCTTCTTGAGATGCACCGTGGGACTTCCACGTTCAATGCGTGAAGAGCCACGGACATGCGTTCTGAGTCCGCTTAAAATTCTCCGAATAATCCTAATGGACACGGCCTCTTAGCCTATTAGCTTCGCTTTGCTGCCTTTTCTTTCGGTTGCTCAATTTGCCATTGCCGAAAGTCTTACAAAATGCCTCGCAAATTTGAGTCCACATCATCATCAAAGTCAGGGGGTAGAAGAGGCAACATTCATCCTCGCAACAAATACGCTGATAATCCTCCAGATTTTGATATATTAGCTTCGCTATATTCCTCCTTCCGTCCCTATGTTTTTTACGCCACCAATGGCCGCCCCCGTATCGATTGGACGGACTTTAATGCCACCAGGGAGCTCACTCGAGTTCTCCTCCACCGCGATTATGTCATCAACTGGTAAAGTAACAATGTAATTTAAACAGCTACGTTTTTCTACATGGGTTTTGGGCAATTTCTGATTTTAAAATAATGCACACAGGTGGATTCCCGATGGGCAGCTGTGCCCTACAGTTCCCAACAGATTGAATTACATACATTGGATAGAGGATCTTCTTGCATCGGACCTTATACCGAAGCAACACGATGGAGATACAGTGAAAGGATTTGACATAGGAACTGGTGCCAACTGTATATATCCTCTGTTGGGTGCTGCGCTCCATGGCTGGCACTTTGTGGGCACAGGTGCTTTCTTCCCGTCTAAATTACTTTTACTTTAACCGTATAAGAGTATAGTTCATTAAGGACGCAACGTAGGAAGTGTCCCTTTTTTCCCTCAAAGAAAAAAATTATATTTTTCCTAGCCCGAATTGGACACTTTTTACATATATTCAAAATTGCTGTTGTTGTTTCACTAGACAGACAGTATCCCGCGACTTGGGAGCGCACGAGGGCTGTAATATTTCCAATAACAAGTTTTAACCTTTTATTTTTTATCCTCTCGATAGTTCACTGTAATTTGCAGTACCATTGACCTACTTCCTTGGTCATCAGTTGGGCATTAATAAAATTATCTCATCTATAGTTGACGGTATTACAAACCAAAATTCCGAGGATTGGCCTACCCATGGACTGCTAACATGTTAAATATAGTAAAAGCCAAACAGGAACATATCATGCTTTTGCCTGTGGCACAGCAGTCATAGAGGATTGGTCAGGGACTGTCCAACAGGTTCTCCTCTTTGTTGTAGACAGGTTCGTATAAAATGTCCTTCACCAGCAATTCCAGCATTCCCTTGAATGTGGTTGGCCACCTCCTTGATCAGAAAATGATTACCTTAAATGCGCCTCTTGCAGTTGGAAATGGTGAGGTCCAGAGCGCCGAGTTCGAGGACGTCCAAACTCTGCTCATTTGTTGTCCCTCAAATCAACCTCCTCTAAATATGACCGTCTCTCTTCTGCCACGTGGGATGTGGCCCTTAACTCCTACCCCCACATTACTAGTAGTAGTGCTCCCTCTCGCTTCTTGAACCACGAATCCCACCCTATGAATTTGTGTTATGAGTCATGACAATGATTGCAAACCCATCATAGACAACTCCGTTATGCTCTTCTCCATAACCCCACCGTCCACCCCATACTTAGCAAATCTTATTGTAGTCTTTTGTGTCTCAAGAAATGTCTCTTTGTCTCCTACAGGAGTTGTGAGCTGCGTATGACCCTTCGTTGTTCTCCTAAGAACCTCCAACGGACCGTTTTCCCCCATCGCTCCATCCTTTGCTCAAATCTTAATTCCCATTCCATGTTCACTCACATGATTGCACTCTATGATGTTCCTAGACAATCTTCTGTACGAATCACCTCTGCCCCACTACAACTTGCCACTTTTCTTTTACAAACAGCGTGACATATGAGGAGGGCTCTTAAGCCGAGCTTTTCAAACATGGTAAACCAACAATTGATTACATCACTAACTTGATTAACCATGTGGTTTGTTCGGGTTTTCTACAGTCTTAGTCCCACCACACTATTCACGTGATCCACAAATTGGGAGCCAACTTTGAATCGAACAATTATTGGACAATCATGATTGGGCCGCACTTTCTCTAAGCTCTATGCAACTGCCCTCCACCTCTAGCTATCTAGGGAGCTTGAGAGAAGACATATTTGAGTTTTCCCCCATCGCTCCATCCTTTGTTCAAATCTTAATTCCCATTCCATGTTCACTCACATGATTGCACTCTATGATGTTCCTAGACAATCTTCTGTACGAATCACCTCTGCCCCACTACAACTTGCCACTTTTCTTTTACAAACAGAGTGACATATGAGGAGGGCTCTTACGCCGAGCTTTTCAAACATGGTAAACCAACTATTGATTACATCACTAACTTGATTAACCATGTGGTTTGTTCGGGTTTTCTACAGTCTTAGTCCCACCACACTATTCACGTGATCCACAAATTGGGAGCCAACTTTGAATCGAACAATTATTGGACAATCATGATTGGGCCGCACTTTCTCTAAGCTCTATGCAACTGCCCTCCACCTCTAGCTATCTAGGGAGCTTGGGAGAAGATATATTTGAGTTATGAGACAGGCAGGTTTCAAGACGGAGTATGAGATTATTGATTATACCCTCACACTTCGGGCCATCACTGAGGAATCAAAACACCTCTCTTCGAAAGTCTTGTGTTGTTTTGTTGACTTTTGAAAGGCCTTTGACTCGGTCCCAAGAGAGGTACTGTTCTAGAGGCTTAGGGACATAGGAATCTTCATGACCATCATGAGACTTTATGAGTTTGTTCTCGACTAACTTTGCATAGCTCATGGAGTTTCAAACTTCATTTGGGGCACCATTGGGGTGAAGTAGGGTTTCCCTCTTTTACCTACATTGTTTGGGATATATATATTGATGAGTTGTCTTTTCTCTAGGCACATATTTAGTTGAGGGATGAGTGGCTTCTTCACCAAGTTTTAATCTCCATCCTCTTGTTTGTGGACAATGTGGTCCTCCTGTCCTCCACCCTAAAAGGGTTATAGAGACAATTTGATGCTTTGTCTATCTTTTGTGATCTTCATCAATTGACGGTTAACCTTGGAAAAACCAAGGTCACGATCTTCAACGGGTTGAAACTATTAGAGTACCATTTTTCTATTTTCAAGGGGTGGAGGTCAAGATCGCCATCACTTACACTTGTGTGTGCAATTTTTAGGGCCTAGATTTGGTTTGAGGAAATCCTTCTAGCTCTGAATTAATAAGGTCTATGGATCCCTCACTCTTCTTGAGTGTAAGTATTTTTAGAATAATTTCTAGGATAATCAATCCAAGTTGGACCTCACGGGTAGCCTCATTAGGCCCAAAACTCTTTATGGTTCGGAGGTATGGGGAATGAGTTAGGTGGATCCAAATAGGGCCATGACAAAAAGAGTTTAGGTTCTCATGCTTTCACTGCATCATCAAATACAAGAAGATTGTTCCCTAGGCCATTGTCTAAGAATATACTCTAGGCCATTGTCCAAGTAGAGTATGCAACGTCCTCCTTTAGGATTGAAGCCATCTTTGGATTGGTTTCTCCTTTGCACCAAGTTCGACACTTTGCAAGCTCTTCAACCGATAGGGATTTATACTCTTATCCTGCCTACTGCTCCTTCGAGGCCATAGCCACTTCTAGTACATTTGGTTGAGCTTGGTGTTGTTTTGTAGGGGCCATTCGTCTTATTTAGTTAGTTGGTATCTCGATCGACCAACTCCCTTCATTCATAAACTCTCTTAATGCCTCTGGTTGACCCTTGCCAAGTAGGAAGGAGTTGAATAGGTTCATCAAAGAGGACATCATCAAACAGTTTATTCAAGGCACTTGGATTGATCCACCATGCAAACTGTTGTTGAAAATGTAACTTCAGAAGATATTCTATTGTATATTATTATTGTATTTTATTGTACCTCTGTCGGAGATGTTTTTCCTATGTTCGGGGATGCCATTATTGTATTTGGTCATGCCAGAATATCGAGGTAAGACCTCCATTGTAAGTTGGGGCAATAGTCCCCAGAAGAAGTATTATATAATTTTTTTTTGAGTCTTCCTAGGTAGGTCAGCCCCAATTAGATAACCTGGTTGACCTAGTTAGGTAAGTGAGTCACACAACTGAAGAATATAAACAGGGAGGCGCCCTCCCTCATTTTGACACACTCACTCACTCAAGCTCGCTAAAGAGAGAGAGAAACAAGTGCGCCAGTGTGAGAAGAAGAAGAAGCTGCTGAAGATATCTTTTCTGGGTATTCTATCTTGGTTTAACATTGTACTTAGTGACAAAACTATTCTGAAGAAGTTTGGGGGGTTTTCTCCTTTATGGTTTCCCCGAGGAAAATCTTTGTGTTCTTGTGTATTGCTGTGCTTGTCTATCTTTTAGATTAAAGATCTAACATAATTAAATTAAAGTGCAAAATCTAACATGGTATCAGAGCCACTCTGAAAGAAGGCACTATGTAACTATAGAAACTAAGGCTTCCAAGTTCTAGCAATTCTCTCCACGAGTTTTCCAGAAAAGAGGGCTAATCTAACTCGCCTCAAGGAGGCGCATCTTTTGGTGAAGAAAGTTTTCAGTTTGAAGAAGTTTCTTTTTTGATCTCATCACTGCTGTCGAGGGACACTAGGGCATTAGATTTTTGGAGCTTCCCTTCACCAATATGGAAAAGAACTCACTAGGAAACTCACCCTAAAAGGCACATCTTTCTGTGGAGTCAAAATTCAGATTTGAAAATTTTCATTTTTTGCCTCCTCTCTACTGCCGGAGGAAACTAGGGCATCAAGTTTTTGGAGTTTCCCTCCACTGAATTTGGCAAAGGACCTCACTAAACAACTTGCCTTAAGGAGGCACATCTTTCTATCTAGACATAATTTCAAGATTCCAAGTTTGAGAAATTAGTGTTTCTCTATGGAACCCTAGGTCATCCAGATCCAGAATCAACTTCAGAATCTCAAATTGGTAATATCTATTTCATTGTTATTTTCATTTGAGGTTGTCATATCAAGATGATGAATCACACCAAGGTTGAGGATAAGCTTGAGGGAGCAGATAACTTCCGAGCATGGAAGTATAAAATCTCTCTTATCCTAGAGGAGAATGATTTGGACAAATATGTTAATGAGGAGGTTCCAGAGCTAGAGGGAGAAGAGGCAAAGGAAAACCACAAGAAGAACATGATAAGAGCTAAAAGCTAAGTTGTAGGAAACTCAGAAATTCGTTTTCACGTGGAGGAAACGTGGGTGGTACAGCTAGAAACGAGTTTTCATGCCATATTCGTATCCATACGACGTGTTTCTTCCTTGACTTCTTGCTTTTTTGACCAAAAAAAGAACCCGTTATCTTAATCAATGGGTTAGGTTATTTTTAATGGGTTAATAATGGTTTAAGAAACCTCTAGAAGTCTCTAAAGTCAATTTTTTTTAATAAATGGAGATTTTACCTCCCTCATCTCACACAACGATTTGAGCAAGTGAGGGTTACTTGAGAAAGTAAATTCGATGACAGTCAACTACAACACTGTGCAAATCGACTTATCTCATGTTTTAGTTCTATGTTGATTGTTCACATTTTAATATATGTAGCATTGTAGCCTCATACATAAAGGTTGATTTTGAAATTTTGAATATATATTGTATTGCTAAGGTTGTTTTTGGATATATCATATTACTAATTTGCTAATATATATATATATATATATCGCGTTTCTCTGTTTCCTAAATTTTGGGGGGTCACGTTTCCAGTGTGTTTTTGTATCTGATACACGTTTTCGTTTCCCTGTATCATGCAACTTAGGCTAAAAGGATTATTACAAATTCTATCAAGGACAACCTCATCCCTTAGGTATCATATTTGAAGACTCCTAAGAAGATGTTCGATGCTTTGACCAAGCTATTTGAAGGAAAGAACATCAACTAAAAGATGACGTCAAGGAATCAACTTAAGAATGTGAGAATCCAACATTCAGAAACCATTCAGTCTTACATCATAAGGGTTTCTCAGTTCAAGGAACAACTAGAGGCTATTGAAGAAAATGTTGAAGAAGGAGAGATCGTGATGACCACCTTGAATGGAATTCCAAGGTTATGGGACTCATTCATTCAAGGGATATGTGCCAAAAAGAAACTAATCAAGTTCAACAGACTATGGGAGGAGTGCACTCAAGAAGAAGCTCGATTAGTATCAATAGAAGAGAAAACGGGAGCAAGTGATGATCAAGCTCTAACAACTCAGGCAAAGAAGAAGGAAAGAGGGAGGATCACTCTCACAAGAGATCCAAAAAATTCCAAAGAAATCATAGACCAAGAAGGGACTACACAAATCTTAGGTGTTTCATATGTGATGAGAAAGGCCACTACTCAAGAGATTGTCCCAGAAACAAAGGATCCTCCAAGACAAACAAAAAGAAGAGGCATCATGCTCACATTGCTGAAGAGGATGAACCAGAAAGGAAAAGAACAAAAGAAGATTCCTAAAGCGATGAGGAATATTTACTTTAATCCAGAAGGATTCAACCCATGATAAAGAAGAATCTCTTATCCATCTCAGTATTTGGATAAGAAGGGATGCAATTGTGAATGAAGAAGTGACACTCAGTTTCAGAACCGGTACTCAGTCCCATGTGATCTATGGTATAGAAGACTTGCTCAGCATGAGCAAGACAAACACAGGTCCTCAGAATCAGATGATGAAGTAGAGCACACTGTTAAAGACTCCAACAATTTATGCAAGAAGACAAGGATCAAGAGGGAATCCACCAAACAACAAAGATAAGTATTTGAATTGTCATATGATATTGTTTATATATTTATATTCCTAGATTTTAGAAAATGAATTATGCATGTCAAAATGTTTGCATTCATGAACAATATACTGCTAACTTGCATGTAATGATAGTGTTGTACAACATTCCATTGCTACTTATCTAGAATGAAACCTCTTTGCTGACATATTGGGAGTAGTGCACACTCTTAAAAATGTTTTGGTAGATATGGACGACATCTAGAAAGTTACCGTATGTATACAAGATATGGATAAATGTTGCATTGGCTAAGATAGTTACATGACCGTGTGACATATGTCTTTGTGCATAAAAACTTGTCATTATTAATATGTTTTTGAAAATGCGAAATGGCTCTAATCATGAACTGACTTTGACTTGCAGGAAAGATCGTGTACAACCACCTACAAGAAAAGAAGGATGAAACTTGTTCCGAAGAACAAGTGACGACGATTCTACCATAACACTTAAAGAAGATTCACTCCAACAAAATGAAGAGGAACCTGAAGGTCCCAGGGACAAAGATACCATGACAGAAGAAAGAGCTTCAGAAGAATCATGATATGGCCGAATCACAGAGAGCGGTAGATCTACCTTAGAAGATGAACCCCCACAAGAGAAGACAAGCCTGGACACGAGAGATTATCCAAGATGAAGAAAAGTATGGTGCTCCAAATGGGACTTACAGAAAGTAAGAGGCCTCGAACACACTCCAGTTATGTGGCATTGTTGTGTGACATCGTTGATGTAGATCCTTCCATCTATGAAGAAGCAACCGAGAAGAAAAGAAAGGAGGCTATTATCAAAGAGTACCAGTTGATCATGGAGAATGATGTCTAGGATGCGGTTTCGAGACCTGGAGGGAACTATGTAGTGTCTTCCATGTGGATCTACAAGATCAAGCATGCAACAGATGGCAACATCAAGAAATACAAAGCAAGGTTCGTGGTTTCACTCAGAAAGAGGGAGTAGATTATGGTGAGATGTTTTTCCATTGACGAGACACACTTCTCCAGTGAAGTAGAAGTACATATCAAGTAGAGAACCACATGTGTGCAGAAGGTTTTGTACGAGCTCAGAAGGAACCCATGGGATAGCACATACAATTACATGAGGAGCTTGAAGATCACCTAGAGTGATGAATATCTCAACCTTTGCTACAAGGTTGAAGATAGAAGTGTACAGAGGACAAGAAACTCATAGATGGGTGCACGAGGAACTTTCAACAAAGTTCGAGATGGAGGATCTTGGTATCTAGTGACCTTGAGAGATGACATAGATGGATACATAGAAGATAAGTAGCATAGTGTAATATCCCAAACTGATATTCTATGGTTCTTTATTACTAAGTTGTTGTTTATACACTCAATAATGTGCAAAAGACTGAATAAAAAATGCATGCGACATTGCCGTGGCCAAATGTCCTAAAATATAACAGATCTGGAGAAATTATAGGGTGGAAAGTGTAAGAAAGAATTTGTACACTTACCATTGATAAATAAGTTGATAGTATTACAGAGATAAGCTGCATCCAAGTAGTGTTGGATAGGTGAGGTAATGGTGCTCCCTTCCTCTTGTTGACGCCCAGCTACAAAGGAGACCCTCTCCTAGCTGAGGATGACGTTTTTGATGAAGGAGGTGTCTGATGCAGTTGAGACTTTGCAGTAATGATAGTCTCTCTTTCCCGAAGAGACAGGCTGGTGCATGTAGAGGATCTGACTCCTTCAAGACTCCTAGTGAATTGTTTTGTTGGTGAGGGTGACGCCCCTTCTTCCCCTGTAAATTTGCTGCTGGATGCCCTAAGTGTGCTGACAATGGTCTGATAATCCCTCAGTGTGATGTGCTGAGCCTGCTGAGAGGAATGGTGAAATATGCAAAGAAAGGACTGAGCTGAAGGATCCCAGTGAATCCTTCTGGGGTTTTCCAGCTAAATCCCAGCTATAAAATGTGAACCTGCAAAAGATGTTCTGCTGGTGCAGAATCACTAAATACGGAAGAATACGGTGAATGTTGATAGTAGACTTGGATGGCCTACCCTGAAAGAGACTAGGGAAGATAGATTTCACTGCCGAACCCTCGTTAGCTGAAGACGTCGTCTTCAACCCCAACTGCTGCTGCTGCTCAAAATCTCCAAATCAACAATAATAATCATAGATACCCTCTTTGGTCCAATAGCCCTTCTTAAATAGAATAGTATATACTTTTAGGGTTTGCATGTCACTTTTAGGGTTTACGCTTCACTTTTGCATGCATGCAATTCTAATTTCATGTTGACTTTAAGCCTAAAGAAATATGGTTTTCTTTATCAAACTGATGACTTTAATACTGAGTGAGTGTCACGATCTGTTCTAAGTATCAAATGTCCTTAGTCAATTCCCTTTTATACAGTACCTGCTCGAACCTATGGGAATTAAGTAGGTTAGCGGGTGTTTTGGTGCTTAATTAGAAGAGGACATTACACATAGGAAGCTACCTGTCACTCCAGTATAGAATGTTTTGATACGTAGAGTGCAAAATGTAGAGGGAGGATGTTGCTCCGCTTCAGAGGGAGTTACTACAGAAGATCTCAGAGTTCGAGAATCTTGACCCAATTCGTGGGTGTGGCAGAATCCAAAGGAGATTTTCTGTATCCAAGGAAAATGTGCGATCGAGATCTTGAAGAGATTCGAGATGTTGGGATGCGAGGCTACACCATTGGCATTGAAATTGAAGTTGTTGTGTGATCCTATTTCATAGACAGTTGATGCCATAGTCTACAGGTAGATGATTGGTTCGTTGATGTACTTGACAAACACAAGGCCATACATATGCTTTGCTGTGAACACATTGAGCCAGTTTCTGACAGATCTGAGACGTGTTCACTTGGTTGCTGCAAAGCACATATTGAGGTACCTGAAGGGTACAATTGAGTATGGGCTCAGATACGTGACGGATCAGAAGATTAACCTACATGGTTATGTTGATTCAAGTTGGGGAGGCAGTGCCACAGACAGAAAGAGCACTTCTGGATGCTGCTTGAGTTTAGGATCTGGGGTGATCTCTTGGTTTAACAAGAAGCAGTCAAGTGTGGCACTGAGCACAACCGAAGTAGAGTATGTTGCAGCTTGTTCGACTAGTTGTGAGGCAGTATGGCTTCAAAAGCTACTATAAGATTTGTTTGATCTCGAGTTAGAGGTGGCTTGTATCTTTTGCGACAACCAGAGTTGCGTGAAGTTGTCGAAGAACCTAGTGTTCCATGACAAATCGAAGCATATTGAGAGACGAGCAATGAAGCTCCAGTATGTGGCGATAGACGAGTAGATAGACGATGTGTTGACCAAGCTGTTAGCCATAGTGAAGTTTGAATACTTTAGAGAGAGTCTTGGTGTCATCTAGATCGAGCTTTCTCAAAAGAGGGAGTGATGAGACCAGAAGACGCAGATGCACTGGGGCTGGTTCTTGCATGGTGGAAGATGCAGGTGGTCCTTGGGGCGTAATGCACCTGGGGTGCTCCTGGCTGTACTCCCATGTTGGAGATGCTGAGAGGTCCACTGGTCACAAAGACACTTTGTGTGCGCCTAGGATGGTTCTTGGATGGTGGAAGACGCAGGTGGTCCTTGGGACGTAATGCACCTGGGGCGCTTCTGAATGTGTTCCCATGCTGGTAGACACGGGTTGATTGTTGAGAGACGTAATGCACCTAGGGTGCTCCTGGGCTATACCCACTGGGTGGGAGACGCAAGTGGTCTGTTGGACATGAGGTATGCATTTGGGCTGCTCTTCGTGTGTGATGATGAGATGATCTGGATATGATGAGATGACGGTAGGAGACACAGGTGATTGCTGTGGCAATGTAATGTGTGGTCCTGCGCTGTACCTACTTGATGGCTTGCTCATGGAGATAATGAATACCTAGATGTGAGCTAGGCCTACATCCAACATGAAACATGGCAGGCTCTGTAGAACTTCTAAGGATGAATAGCTTCAAAAGATGTCACTAGTCAATGGTCGACAAGATGAGAATTGATATAGCAGAGATGATGATCCAGTGATGATGATCTAGAGATAATGATCCAACGATGATGATCCAATGATGATGATCTAGCGATGATGTCCAGAGATTGTGTCTAGTTGTGACGATGATCGGGTTGACAGAATACTTGTTGAAAATGTAACTTCAGAAGATATTCTATTGTATATTGTTATTGTATTTTATTGTACTTCCATCAGAGAGGTTTTTCCTTCGTTTGGGGATGTCATTATTGTATTTTGTCATGCCAGAATATGGAGGTAAAACCTCTGTTGTAAGTCGGGGCAATAGTCCCCAGAAGAAATATTATATAAATGTATTTCGAGTCTTCCTAGGTAGGTCGACCCCATTTAGATAACCTAGTCGACCAAATTAGGTAAGTGAGTCACATAATTGAACAACATAAATAGGGAGGTGCCCTCCCTCATTTTGACACACTCATTCACTCAAGCTCGCTAAAGAGAGAGAGAGAGACAAGTGCGCCAGTGTGAGAAAAAGAAGAAGCTGCTGAATACATCTTTTCTGGGTATTCTATCTTGGTTTGACTTTGTACTTAGTGACAAAACTATTATGAAGAATTTTGCAGGGTTTTCTCCTTAATGGTTTCCTTGAGGAAAATCTTTGTGTTCTTATGTATTGTTGTGCTTCTCTATCTTTCAGATTAAAAATCTAACATAATTAAATTAAAGTGCAAATGCTAACACAAACTAGGCCTCAAGATGGCTTTCTATGTAGAGTGCTTTCTTGAGTTGAGAGATGGCCTTATTGTTCGATCTCCTTACACACGTCGACATTGCTTGCATGCCCTTTAGATCCCACTTGGTCAATTTCACATTGGCTTTGATCGCCTTTGAGTTGAAATCGACCACCACATCACTTAAGTGGATAGATCTATGAGCTTTGCCATCTTCATGAGCTCGAGATATAGGAGCACTTCATCTTTAGGTGCCCCATCCACTATGAGATAAGGCGATTTTACTGCCTTTTTAGGGAGTCTCGGAATTCTTTATCCATATTTTTTTGTTACTTGGACTAGAGATGCTCGACATTGTATATGAGGGAGGCCCATCACTTTGGATCTCGCTCACTTTCCCCTTTTTAGACCAAAACATACCCTATCTGGATGACTATAGATTTCTTCTTGGTGCTTCTATCAAACAGGGGCACCAAATATAATGTACCTAGGTAGGTACCCTAGGTGATAATGTATGTAATGTGGCCATAATCATAGAATATGCCAACTTTGTAGTCAGTGGGTAATAAATAGGTCCACTAGGTAGTTAATGGAGATAATATAATAACAAGGGGTAGTTAGCATAGAGCCCCTAGGAATACTCATGAGAAAGTATAAATATACATGAATATCATTATATAGGATATGTGGGATGCATCGTTTTGTAGCAAGCATGGCTTGTGGAGTGATTCCTTTCGAAAGGAGTATTTGATGGTGTTACCTTACCTTAAGGGTTCTTTCTATATTCTTGTGTTGTTCATGGTGTGAATGGTTTTTGATATCTTTGAAGTTTATGGGTTCTATATCATTTGTGATTCAATATCTAGGTTAAGGATCACTATAAGTGGTATCAGAGCTCATTCTTGGGCCAAAAAGAGAAGTTTTTTTTTTGTAGTTTTTTTAATGAAAAAAGAATACAATGGAATTCACACCCATTTCTTAAGTTTTCTTTGCAGAATTTGAAGAATACGGTTATAGAGTTGAGTTCCTCTTGAGAAAACACTTGATCTCAAAAAAAGTCATGTCCAAATTGGAATTCTGAAAGTGGAGTTATCGCTGATTTAAAATCAATTGTTTTAGGGTTTTTCCAATGATGGCTATGTGGATTGCAAAGTAGATATCTTTTGATATAGTGTTGTGATTCCATCAAGCCAAGTCTCGTAGATGCATAACTACCTTGAAATTGCATAATTGTGGTCATAATAGCAATTTTGATCAATATTAGGGAGTTATGATCATTTCAACGTTGTTGCCTCGAAACCCTAGCCGCATAAAGGAGCTCCATTGAAAAGTAAGTTATTTATTCAAAACCATAGTTCTTTTTTTAGCTTTCTCCAAGCAAGATGTATTTTATAAGAAAAGATGATGGTCCTACTGTTGAAGAATACACAAAAGAAAGGAAGACATTATGACCAACCTCCACTCAGCGTATCACTTCCTTTCTTATGGTGCTCCCTTCTACTCAGGGCACCAAGGGACAAATGGATAGCAATCTGAGCCTCGAACATCGATTAGTGAGGTTCGGAGGGCTTCCCACACTTCACAGAGACCTCAATAGCATCACAAGTCTAGATCACACATCAATAGTCAGTGGAGATTGTTCAATCACAAGCGATGGCCCTCCTCCTAGAGACAACAACATAGTACATTGTCTAGTTCCCTATTTGGCACTTCCTTTACACAGTCCTCTATCTTGAGCTTCCTCTACTCCACCTTGGATGCTAGGAGAGACACATCTAGCAGATTGTGAGACACGCACTCCTTTGCTTGTTGCTCATTTTTCCTAGATCTTGGATCTGTCGGTTTTGTACATCTTTCATCCATCTTTCTTCTCCTAGAGGAGCATCCCCCTCTAGAACCTAGAGAGCTGTTCCACATAGCTTAGATTAGATCCACACTCTTGCTTTTTGCTTCATGTATTCTATTTTTATAGGAGTCGCTTTAGTGCTTCCACTTTGTATTGTCATCATAGTACCCCACAAATAGTTGGACATTAATAAAATTATCTTATCTTGTCTTATCTAATTTAGGAGAAGAAGTTGCCATATGGTAGTAGTTGCTTGACTGGGACAAGATGGAGGCACTTTCAAATGAAGCATATGAACAAGTATTTTTAGATAGGTGGTCACATGCTATGAAGAAGGATAAAGAAAACACTAAGGGTTTATTTTCATACACACACTTCCTATCAGGGATGTATTTAACAAGAAATTGTTATTCTTTTTATAAATCCTAGGAGAGCATAATTTCATCAATGTTAGCTCGGCTAAATGTTACAAGTTTCCCCAAAGAATATTCAAAGCATACAAGTTGAGGGTGAGAATGTTCAACTTTTTAAAGATTTGAAGATTACTATGGATAAATATGTGTTGCATTCAGATAGGGAGTTATGATCATTTCAACGTTGTTGCCTCGAAACCCTAGCCGCATAAAGGAGCTCCATTGAAAAGTAAGTTATTTATTCAAAACCATAGTTCTTTTTTCAGCTTTCTCCAAGCAAGATGTATTTTATAAGAAAAGATGATGGTCCTACTGTTGAAGAATACACAAAAGAAAGGAAGTCATTATGACCAACCTCCACTCAGCGTATCACTTCCTTTCTTATGGTGCTCCCTTCTACTCAGGGCACCAAGGGACAAATGTATAGCAATCTGAGCCTTGAACATCGATTAGTGAGGTTCGGAGGGCTTCCCACACTTCACAGAGACCTCAATAGCATCACAAGTCTAGATCACACATCAATAGTCAGTGGAGATTGTTCAATCACAAGCGATGGCCCTCCTCCTAGAGACAACAACATAGTACATTGTCCAGTTCCCTTTTTGGCACTTCCTTTACACAGTCCTCTATCTTGAGCTTCCTCTAATCCACCTTGGATGCTAGGAGAGACACATCTAGCAGATTGTGAGACACGCACTCCATTGCTTGTTGCTCATTTTTCCTAGATCTTGGATCTGTCGGTTTTGTACATCTTTCATCCATCTTTCTTCTCCTAGAGGAGCATCCCCCTCTAGAACCTAGAGAGCTGTTCCACATAGCTTAGATTAGATCCACACTCTTGCTTTTTGCTTCATGTATTCTATTTTTATAGGAGTCGCTTTAGTGCTCCCACTTTGTATTGTCATCATAGTACCCCACAAATAGTTGGACATTAATAAAATTATCTTATCTTGTCTTATCTAATTTAGGAGAAGAAGTTGCCATATGGTAGTAGTTGCTTGACTGGGACAAGATGGAGGCACTTTCAAATGAAGCATATGAACAAGTATTTTTAGATAGGTGGTCACATGCTATGAAGAAGGATAAAGAAAACACTAAGGGTTTATTTTCATACACACACTTCCTATCAGGGATGTATTTAACAAGAAATTGTTATTCTTTCTATAAATCCTAGGAGAGCATAATTTCGTCAATGTTAGCTCGGCTAAATGTTACAAGTTTCCCCAAAGAATATTCAAAGCATGCAAGTTGAGGGTGAGAATGTTCAACTTTTTAAAGATTTGAAGATTACTATGGATAAATATGTGTTGCATTCAGATTTTCTTGTCATCGATATGGATGTTGTTTTGGGATATCCTTGGATGGACTTAGTTGGTATAGTTAAAATTAATGCGCAAAAGAAGTTTATGAAGCATTAGTATAAGAAAAATAAAATTATATTGTAGGATATTTCTCTTACTAAATAGGAAGGGCCCAAAGGGGAAGTTGAAGAAGTCCTTGAAGGTAAAATACTTGAAGTACATTCTGAAGTTGAATTAGAAGAAGTGGCTATAGAAATACATGAAAAAAAGCCAAGGAAGGGCATAAAAAGGAGGAAGAATCTAAGGAGCTACATGACTCAAAGGAACCACATGTTGAAGAGTCAAAGATTAAAGAACCAATAACTAAGGTCTTTGTATATCGCCACCCATACCACCCAAAGAAACAATAACCATTCAGGCAAGGTCATGAGCATTGCCAAACTTATTATGGACAAACATGGAACCAAAAAGGAAACTAGTATGGAGGCAGATGGAAAATGAAAAGAAATGCATGGAGGTAGTAGAATAGCACAATGACAACATGGAACCAAAGGAGCAACCAGATTCAAGATTGAGGTGGCAAGGAAGCAAATGGATGAATGCTTGTGCTTGGTACCGATTATCTACATTGCTTAGTAGATGAGATTTATATGGCTTCGTCCCATGCGAAGGGGGATGGAATGTAATGTGCGTAGGGAGGGTAATATGGGGTACCACCAAGGGGATAATGTATATAATATGGCCATAATCATGAAAAAGGCCCACTTGGTAGTTGGTGGGTAATAAATAAGCACATTAGGTAGTTAGACAAGACAAGCTAAAAAAAGATAAGATAATTTTATTAATGTCCAAATTAATGACCACTAAAGTAGGTCAATGGGATTGAAAAATACAAATGATGCCATTACAAAGTCGGAGTACGAAAAAGTCTCTTATAAAAGACGAGATACATTAAGTAAATTATATCACGAGATCTTAGCTAAAGTATGAAAAACTCTTGACCCCGAGCACTAGAGGTTGCACTAGAAATGAGAGAATATAGAAGGCATGAGGCAGGCTTGTCACGGGATATACCCATCTCTCCTAACATCCTAGGCCGAATGAAGGAAACTCAATATAGAATGACGAGTAAAGGAGGCTTTGGTGGAAGATCGAGATTGCCTAATATGATGCAAGTTGAAGGAGGTACTCCGTTGCTAAGGCATGGAGGATCTCGTTTGCCTTTTGGTAGTGGATATAGTCTGGCTATGCCACTGAGAACTCTAGGAACTCTGAGAACTTAGGGACTGGGGGATGCTTGTTAGTTTTTCTTTAGATCTGATTAGTTTATCTAGGATCTTTATTTGAAAGAATAACAAGTACAACAAGATGCATAAGATATCAAAGATACACGAGACACAAAGATTTTCATCGGGGAAACCATAAAGGCTTAAAGGAGAAAACCCCGCAAACTTCTTCAGAATAGTAAGATGATCAAAAAGCAGTAATAAGAAGTATTCAACAGATATCTATCTCTCCTCCTTTCTTTGTCTCTCTCTCATGTGAACTTGAGAGTGTTAGGTGTGTATAAATGAGGGATAACGCCTCCCTATTTATACCCTTTCAAGTCACTGACCAAACATAAGACTGGGTCCCACATGTCTTTCCTAATAAGGCCGATTTCTCCCAGAGAGGCTCCAAATACACATTACATGATGTTACACTGGGGACTATTGCCTCGACTTACAATGGAGGTTGTACCTCAAGGTCTAGACACAATTAAGACATCCCGCAAGGGGGTAAGACACATCCCCAATGGGAGTACAAAAACATACAATTATAATACACGTCAGAATATCTTCCAAAGTTACAAATACATCAACACTCCCTCTTAACTAGGAAGGTATTCTCTCTCTTCACAGTCATTAACACATCTGGTTAGGTCTTCATCGCAGAGTCATCATCACAGAGTCATCATCATAGCTGTTGCCATCATCATCTTATTATTTGATCATCGTACCATATTGTCATCAGAAGTTTCTACAGAGCCAACCCTTTTTCATGCTGGATGTAGCCCTAGTCCTCTGCTAGGTCTTCATCACGTCTCGAGCAAGCCATCACGTAGGAACTGTCCAGGACCTTCTTTACATTGCCACGGCAATAACTTGCGTCTGCTACTTTCTTCTCGTCGTATCTAAATCATCTCTTTTTTCCTGCACAAGACAAAACAATAAACAAACAAAGCACTCACGGTCGACCTGCGTTCTATCAAAGAACCGCCTAGGTGCATTTCTCGTGCCTCGTGACCTTATCATCTCAACATTGGAACACACACACATATATATATGTAAGGACGGATTACGATCTAACAACCTGCTACATTAGGACCTTTTATGTTCTCTGGTCAACCTTAATGGATTACATTTGAACAACCTCTGTCCAAGATCTTTTCCATTCAGATAACCTTCGGGGCATATTACATCCGAGTAACCTGCGTACTACGCCAGGTCTCATTTTTACACTCAGACAACCCACGGGATGTATTACATCCAAATAACCTTTGTACCATGCCAGGTCTCATTTTTAAATTCGGATAAGTCATCACAGGACTGATTACGTCCAAGGATAACCTGCGAGCTTCGCCAGGACTGATTACATCCGAGGACAACCTACAGGATTGATTACGTTCGAGCATCCTGCTGCACCAAGATTTTCCCACTCGGACAACCTGTCTCATTTCCCATGTGAGATATTATGCTTCCGTAACATATCAGGACTGGTTACATCCAAAGATAACCTGCGAGCTTTGCCAGGACTGATTACATCCAAGGACAACGTACAGGACTGATTACGTCTGAGCAACCTACGAACTTCGCCAGGAGTTTATGCTCAGACAACCTGCCTGTCTAGCTATGTTAGAAGACATCACTCCCTCTTTTGAGGGATCTCGATCTGGATCACACCAAGTCTTTCTCTGAAGTACTCGAACTTCACTCTCGCAAGAGGCTTGGTCAACACATCGGCTATCTGCTCCTTTGTTGCCACGTACTGGAGCTTCATTGCTCCTCTCTGCATCATATCCCTGATATAGTGGACCTTGATCTCGATGTGCTTCGACTTGTCGTGGAAAACAGGATTTTTTGGCAACTTCACACAACTCTGATTGTCGCAGAATACACAAGTCACATCCAACTAGAGATCAAACAAGTAAGACAGTAGCTTTCGAAGCCACACTGCCTTGCAACTAGCCGAGCAAGCGGCAACATACTCTACCTTGGCTGTACTCATCGCCACACATGATTACTACCCGCTGAACGAGAAGATCATGCCAGATCCCAAACTGAAGCAACAACCTGAGGTGCTCTTCCTGTCAGTGGCGTTACTTGCCCAATCCAAATCAACATAACCATGTAGGTTAATCTTCTGATTTGCATCATATTTGAGCCCATAATCCATTGTACCTTTTAGGTATCTCAGCATGTGCTTTGCAGCTACCAGGTGAACATGTCTTGGATTTGTCAGAAACTGGCTCAGGGTGTTCATCCCAAAGCATATGCTTGGTCTTGTATTCGTCAAATACATCAATGAGCCAATCATCCGACGATACATTGTGGCATCGACCTTCTGGATGAAGCATCACTCAGAAGCTTCAAGTTAGATGCCATAGGTGTGGCCATTGCCTTGCAGTCCATCATTCCGAATCTCTTCAGAATCTCCACTGCATACTTTCCTTGACCAAGGAAGATCCCATCTGCACTTTGCCACACCTCCATGCCCAAGAAGTAGTGCATCATTCCTAGGTCTTTCATCTCGAACTCTGTAGCAAGTCTCCTCTTTGCATCTGTAATGAGTGTTGATTTTTCTGAGCAATGGTAGCAAGTCTCCTCTTTGATTTTTCTATTGAATGGTAGATATCTGGTCTGGGACCATGATATAGACCCAACTCTGCCCTGGGTAGATTCAACCCAGTGTTGAGTGACCATTCCGTTGAATGGTAGACATCTGGTCCGGGACCACGATGTGGACCAGTCTGGTACTGGTAGACCCAACTTAGTTTTGAGTAGCCATTCTCTGGGAGAATGGAGGCGCTTGGTCTGTTACCAAGTATTTGACCTAGGGTCAAATTATGTAGCCCATGGCTGAGGCACCTGGTCTGTTACTAGGAACGCATCGTAAGCCCTAGACTGGGTCTAGGCATGTGTGGCACTCTGACCCTTGATCCATGGGCTTTGTGTACTTCTCCAAGGATTAGCTACCCTTGGTTAAGTTACCCTAGTACCAGATCTAGGTGTCACACATAGTGTGAGATAAAAGCATTAGTAACTCGCTTGGTTTATGATGATGTACTTTTGGAATAAAAAAGACCACAGGGGCACATGGAAAAAGGCTAAAGTCAAAAGTAAAAAATACATAAGGACTTTTGGACCACAGGTGAAAGTCAAAGATAAATAAGGACTTGTGGTAAAAGTAAAAAATACTTAAAAGACCTTTTTGGTAAGAAGGTAAAAGTGAAATTAGAAAAAGAATAAAATATTATCATTTTATCTTTTTTAATTTTGGTCCACTTACAGGTGACTAAAGGCTATAAAAGAAGATCAAGTCAATTCATTATTACACACACTTGCTCTCACAATTACAGCTGCTCAAGGTTGAAGAAAGAAGATTCTGTGATTGTGCCCTAGCATGGATGAGTCTAGCTAGGGCATCATCATCCTCCATTGAAGACAAAGCCTAAGCTAGGGTTTCTTATCTTTTTTATCTTAAGGGTTTTATCAAACCCTCATCTTCAGCCAAGTTTAGATCTAGGGTAGCCATCTTCAGATCTGGGTAGCCAAGTTCAGATCTAGGGAAGCTGCCTTCAGATATGGGCAACCAAGTTCAGATCTAGGGAAACCACCTTCAGATCTTCAGATCTAGGGCAACCATCTTCAGATCTGGGCAGCCAAGTTTAGATCTAGGGTAGCCACCTTCAGATCTGGGCAGCCATCTTCAGATTTGGGCAGCCAAGTTCAGATCTAGGGCATCCACCTTCAGATCTTTAGATCTGGGCAACCAAGTTCAGATCTAGGGCAACCACCTTCAGATCTTCAGATCCGGGCAACCATTCTCTAGATCTTGGCAACCACAATTCAGATCCAGGCAGCCACCTTCTTTATGGGCAGTCTTCTTTCCAGTTTTGGGCAGATCTGATATTTTTGGCCAAATCTGATATTTTTGGGCAGATCTAATATTTTTGGACAAATCTGATATTTTTGGGCAGATCTGATATCTTTGAGCAAACTGTTGTTGTTTTGGACAGTACTGATCTTTTCCAGTCATATCTGGAACTTTAGTTACTAGGGTTTGAAACCCTTGTTCTGATTTTCACTTAGAAAATTTACTGTAAACTATGCTTAAACCCAAATTGGGGTTTGAGGAACTTTTTAAAGAATATCTAAGTCATCTCATTTACGAGATGAGCTACTAATGCTTTTTGGGGTTTTTGTCGTTTGAAGGTTTTCCCAGTGAAAAACTCTTGTTTCTATTGTGCCGACGTGATGAATGTGTTTTTACTGCACTTGTCATTTGTTATTTAAGTTGATCTGCAAAATTTTAAAGTATTTATGCTAATGCTAAAATTTAACAATGAGTTCCTCTTCACCTGTTAGAAACAAGTCATTGACATATAGTAGGAGTATCACTGGTCTTTCGTCTTCCACCTTGAAGTAGAGGTTGGAATTTGCTTTACTCTTGGTAAAGCCTAAGCTCATCATGAAGCTATCCATCCTGCCGTACCATGTCCTTGGTGCTTGTTTCAATCCATACAAGGCCTTTTTCAATTTGCACACATGGGTATGTGTCTCGAATCCCAGTGGTTGTTCCACGTACACTTCCTCGTCGACTACACCATCCAAGAAAGCTGTCTTGACATCCATCTGGTGTATTTTCCATTTCATAACTGCTGCCAAAGCAAGTATGGTCCTAATGGAAGTGTACCTTGCCACGAGTGCAAATGTCTCTTCGTAGTCTATGCCTTCTTTTTGTGAGAAGCCTCGTGCTATGAATCTCGCTTTATATTTCTCGATGCTACCATCTGCAACATGCTTGATCTTGTAGATCCACTTTGAGGTCACGACAAACTTCTTCTCCGGTCTCGGAACAATCTCCCAGACATCATTCTTCATGATCGACTGATATTCCTCGATCATAGCATCCTTCCATTCTTTCTTTTCTATAGCCTCTTCATAGGTGGAAGGCTCTCTATCAATGATGTCACAAGCAGGGCCACATAGCTATTGTAGGGCTTTGCCCTCTTTCTCTCTCTATGTATTCCCTATGGAGCGCCATACCTTTCAGCTTCTCATAAGAGCTCCCGTGCCGTTGCTGGTTTCCTCTTGTGGGAGTCCTTCTCAAGGAATGTTTCTACCGACTCTTGTGGTTCTGTCATGTCGTGATCTTCATGGTCCTCTGGAATTGCTTCTCCAATTTCTATATCTCGGCCTCTCGTCTCTTTAGGTTCATCGACCTCCTGGATGGGTGTCCTCCTGGATCTGAAGTATGCCAAGTCTTCATCAAAGGTTACGTCTCTACTGATGTTGATCTTCTTGAATCCTGGGAAGTATATTCGGTAGGCCTTTGATGTATCACTGTATCCTACAAATATACCCTTCCTCCCATAAGGATCGAACTTGGTCCTTTTCTCCTTTGGGATATGTATGTACACTGGACAGCCAAATATTCTCAGATGGCTGACTTCTGGTTTCTCTCCTAAGAAAGCCTCTTCAGGAGACTTATTGTCAAGTACTCTATGAGGAGCATGGTTCTGTACATACACAACTGTTCTTGCTGCCTCCACCCAAAGGTGCATAGAAAGATCTTGATCATGCAGCATAGCTCTTGCTGCCTCCATGATGGTTCGATTCTTTCGTTCCGCAACCCCATTCTTGCTCAACTTCCTTTTAATCTTAGACTCTCTGCAGAGTTCCTTGAATTCTTCCGAAGTGAACTCTCCGCCATTATCTGAACGTAGAGTCTTGATCTTTCTATCTGTTTGGTTCTCGACCAAAGCTTTATATTCCTTGAACTTACTGAAAACTTCTCTTTTCCCTTTCAAGAAATATATCCAAGTCTTACGTGAGAAATCATCTATAAAGGAAACATAGTACACATACCCGCTTAATGAACTAGAGGACATAGGTTCACATACATCCGAGTGTACTCTCTCTAGTATTCCTTTAGCCTTGCTCTCACTGCTGGGAAATGTCTTTTTCGCATTCTTTCCTTGTGCACATCCTTTGCAAATGCCTTCATGCTTTGCCTGGATCTTTGGCAATCCTGAGAGTGCTTTGTTTGCCATTGGTAGTGCCATGTAGTGCACATGTGCAAGCCTTCTGTGCCATAGTTCACTTGGTTCAATCAACTCATGAACCGGTGCTTGTTCAGGCTGTCGCTTCAGCTTGTACAAGCCTCCGTCTTCTTCTCCAATAACTGTTGCATCTTCTATTGTTTTTCCTCTTGGCCACATCAGAACTTGGCCATCGACAAAAGCAACCCTAATCCTTTTGCATCTAGTGCAGAAATGGAGAGAAGATTCTTCTTCAATCCTGGAACATATATCACATCCTTCATCTTCAAGGATTTCCTGGAGTCAAGCTTATATGAAGCTTCTCCACTCTCTTTTATGGGGTATTGATAGTCATCCCCAAGTTTCACCTTGTGAGGTGAGTCATGTTCAGACATATTAATGAATGAAGTCTCGAGGCAAGGCTGTGACCTTGTTCTGGACTCCTCCGTTTAGGCCAACTCCTAATCGAAGCCATGGGGGTAGACCCTATTAAGGCTATTAAAGCTTAGTGTGATGGTGATGAATGAGTTATTTAGGAGTTTGATAAACCAAATCTGACACAAGATATTGCAATATTAATTAAACCACAACAACTTAAAGGTCAATATATGATAAGCAAAGCATGTGGAAACATATGATGATATCAAGTAAAAAGAAACCAGTGCCAATAATGGAGTCCACAAATGAAAATGCTATTGTATTGTTGAAATAAATGTTGCAAGTGCTCTTGGTCAAATTTTAGATTAAATATGGGATGAGTTGATTAAATTAAGGGAAAAGGGGACTCTAAATATACCCGAAGGTATGAGGAGTATGTCCAAAATCGTTATCCGATGCGGCTCCCCGCAAGGAATATGTGGGCTAGTTGGAGTCTTTGAGATGTGTTCAACACTACATCAACAAGGGTGTAGCCTAACGGTGTCTTGAGGTCGCTACCTAGTTGTTCCCGCTTCCTTTGTGGATTTTGCCACCGCAACAGATTAATTCGAGGAGTTGGATTTTCGCCTGGGAGGTTAATTCGAGGTGTGAAGACTTAATTAATCTAGTCACCCACGTTGCTTTTGATGTAACCGATTGATCGGACGAACCGTAACGGTGTAGAGCATACACAATGGAGTCTAAAGGTTTTCTTTTAAAAGAAGAAAAAATGAACCTCTAAGGATCTCTTTCGGTTCAAGTGAACCGCAATCAGGAAAGCAAGGAGGGGTTGATTTTATGAGTGTTTAAGTTCTTGAAATTAGAAATAAAGTGCTGAACAAAAAGTAAACAAGGTTATCTAATTATCCTACTACGAATCTCTTTCCCCTTTCGGGTCACTCGGGAAATCGTGGGGTAAGTAGTAAGTTTACTTTGAGAACTTGAAAGATGTAAACAATTTGCAATGTAACAGGAAGTACATTACTTACATGTAAATAAACAAAACTAAACTAACTAAACAAAAGAAAAGCAAGAAAAATGAAAAAAAGAAAAAAGATGGGGATCCCTCCAGGGGGATGAGGAGTAGGCTCGAAAGAGCATACTTGAGTTTGCTTTTTATTAAACCTGGTTACAAAACTTAATTGAAAAATGCCACTTGGTTCTTATACAGAACGAACCCAAGGGCTTGCAAATTACAACAATAATGATTACGGAAGATGGGGAGACCCCTGGGGGGGTTCCGGATGGCCCAAAATTCGCTTTTTGGAAAACACCTCTTTTCAGACGGACCTGCTAAAAAACAACAAGCTTTAATTAGTGTAAAGTGCCAAAAAACACTTTAAAAGTGTCTATGGACAACCTCCAAAAAACTACCGAAAATTACTAAGTTGAAGTACCTTTAAGAAAAGACAAGAAATAACTCAAGAGGAGAAGTCCTCTTGAGGATCTTGGCTAGATTTGGGGCAGCCAATCTAAAG
Source organism: Pseudotsuga menziesii (assembly GCA_001517045.1). Taxonomy (NCBI): domain Eukaryota; kingdom Viridiplantae; phylum Streptophyta; class Pinopsida; order Pinales; family Pinaceae; genus Pseudotsuga; species Pseudotsuga menziesii. The sequence continues at coordinate 399,346 of LPNX010260880.1, read as the reverse complement.
CACTTGATTTGCTAAATAAAACCTTTTGGATTCAAGGGAACAACCGTGCATTCAACAAATTTTAGATCTACTTTGAATGCCTTGTAAAAATGACGATTTCCCTAAACTAGATCTTAAGATGCTTATGAAACTTTTTTGAAAACGAGATCTGGCTTTGAAAGTTTATATATGAGATCTAATGAAAGAAACTAGATGCTTATGCATAAACATAGTAACCAAGGAAATTTTAATTTTAATGAAAGAAAAAGAGGAGAGAAGATTGGTTTTGCTGCTGGGATAACAAGAAAGCATGAGGAAGGCCCTTTTGTGGAGCACCGAGGGACAATGTCTTGAGCTTATTGAATAAGAAGTAGCGTCAATCTTGATCCACACCTCATTCGATCGGGAACCTGCAACTGGATCACAAAAACTTGCACAAACCCGTGAGATCTAGATATAAATGTATGAAAGAAAAAAGCATGCAAAAATAATCTTATTTAAGCAAAATCTTAAATCTTTGAGCATACACAATATGAATAAATCAAACAAGTAATCTTACTTGCCAAATCTAAACTCTTACTGATTCAGCTGAATCCTTTGAAGCTAGAACATGGAAAAGTACAAAATTTGAAAAATTGCAATTACCACATTTGCAGCATGACGCTAGAAATCCACACAATACAAGCACTACATGGTATAGCCACCAAAGCTTCTTTATTCTCAACAAATATATGCAAAGTAACAGTATTACAATAAGCACCAACTCTTCATCCAACTCTAACTAGTCTGGAATGAGAGGGCTGTGCTTTATTTATAGCCAGAGCCAAGCCCCTGGGGGGCTACCTACACTGAAGATACACTCAGAGTTATTTGAGTTGAAGAGGAGTCACACTGAGCTTAACTGAGCTAATCTGGAGTTGAACTGAAAATGAACTGAAAATGCAATGACACCTCTCACCTACCAACCGCTCCAACCAAGCTTGGCGTCTCCTTCTCCTTTCGTGTGACTGTACAACTCCTTTATTATGGTTGACGTCACAATAATACATATGTTTTGATCCAAGTCTTGGTGAATGATGGATCCACTTTGGATTTTATCCAAAGTTTGCAAACAAAAACAAGTGAAGGTAGGGTCCATTCCTTGCTAGCGCAACCTACCCTCACACATGAGCTCACTTAATATGGCGAGTTGACGTCACCATGTTTCTTTATATTAAATGACATGTGATATATTTAATTTATACCCAAAGTTTATAAGTGACAAGAAATGAAGGGGGTCCATACCCATGGTGTTATCGCACTCTTCCATACCATGCATGCGATTTCCTCTTAAGAGTATTGACATCACCCTCCACTTCATATCATTCACCACTCTTAAATTATAACCCAAATCTTACATTATAACTTTTGAAAATGGTCGCATGTTTTATGGTGACATCATGCTACGTCATTTCCACATCTTTTTAAATGAATTTTGACTTTTTTCAACTTTTAACTTTAGTGCCAAAATGTCATAATTTAGCATTAAAATGCCATTTTGACGCATCTTTAGCTGAATAATGCTCCACGGGGTGCTACAACCGCCTGAATAATATGAAAAGTAGTCCCATGAGTAAAGAGGACGCTCTGAGTGTGAAAACGAGCATCCCCACACCAAAAATGGACTCCAAACCCGAGTTTTATTACACTTTGAGAATTTTCAATTAAACCATTAAAAAATGGCCTAATTTTGCGGGATTTTTTTTCTCAAAATTAGACGAAACTCTAGGGGGACCTAGCACATGTCCATTCGACTCAATTTTAATGCCTAGCATGTTAAAAAACACTGACACGAAGGGTCTAATAACCTCCTAAGGCCGAAACACCAAGACGACTACCCCAAGTTTGGAGGTGTGAGTGAAAAACTCAGAAATTATTAGTCGTTTGTTCAACAACCAATAATAACCAAGGGAAAAAACACTTTGGGCTAGTCGGCTTGATGCTCAAGTCTGGGAAGCGGAGCCTTTTATAAAAAATTAAATGCTAGGACATTTTTTACAATTTCCCCAAGGGGGTATGAACATGTGTTACAAAAAATTTCGAACAGAAACCCAGAAAAAGGCTAGCAAACTTCTGAACTCTGATCATGAACAAGTGTACTTGTTCTACTTCGCTGACTCGCTTGAAAAAACCACCAAGTTCAACTTAGGTGGTAACACAGAGCATATGAAAAGTGGTCTCTGGGTAAAGGAGGTGTTATGAGCTTGAAATAAGCCCATACATGGAAAAAACGGACTTCGGATCACAGTTTTTTTACACTTTGAATTTTTTCAATTAAACCTTTAAAAAATGGCTTAAAAAACGAAAAAAATTATTTTTCTCGGAATCAGATGAAACTCTAGTGGGACCTAGTACATGTCCATACGACTCAATACCGATGCCTAACACGCTTAAATACATCGATGCATGAACTTTAACAACCTCCTAAGGCTTAACCACCAAGACAACCATTCCAGCTTTGGAGGAGCGGTGAAAACTCGAAAATTATATATTGCTTATTTAGCATTGCATAATTGACAAGGGAAAAAACCAGTGTTCTACCAAGTTTTCGGGACGCGGGAGCATGGGAGCGGGGAAACGCACATTGGGGACGTGTAGAGACACCCCAAAATTTTGGGATATTTTGGGGGACGGGGGGGCGTCGGGGTCTCTAAAATTATAAAAAAATAGAAAAATAATAAAAATATGAACCTCAACATATACTCTAATGTTCCCGAAGAGTTTAGTGTAATGTGAATGTAATTGTTATAGCCAAGCATATCATATTGATGTTTGTTTCTTTTTATTTGTTTATATTTCGGTTTATAATGACCATTTAATGTAAAGGACTAAAATTTAAGATGAACCATTTTTGTTTTTAAGTAAAAAATTTTAAAAACTCGAGGGGGATGGGGGCATGTGGGAGCCCCCCATTTTCAGGTGGGGACGTGTGGGAGCCCCCAATCCGGGAGACTTCTACACTTGCGTTTCCCCAAGTTTCGTAGAAAGGGGGGCGCAGAGATGTTGAATTTTAGCATTAGCATATAAATAAAAACATTTGTAGATAAACTTAAACAAATAATCAGTGCAGTAAAAACACATTCATCCCATCAGCACAATGGACACAAGATTTTTCACTGGGGAAACCTTCAAAGGACAAAACCCCTAAAAGCATTAGTAGCTCATCTCGTAAATGAGATGACTTAGGAAATTCTTCAAAAAGTTCCTTAAATCCAGATCTGGTTGCTCCACATACACTTCCTCTTCAATTACATCATTCAAGAATGCTGTCTTGACGTCCATCTGGTGTAACTTCCATTTCATTACTGCATCCAATGCAAGTATGGATCTGATGGAAGTGTATCTTGCTACGGGTGCGAATGTCTCCTCGTAGTTTATGCCTTCTTTCTGGGAGAAGCCATGTGCCACAAATCTTGCCTTGTGTTTTTCAATGCTACCATCTGTAGCATGTTTGATCTTGTAGATCCACTTCGAAGTCACAACAGACTTCCCTTCCTCACTGATATACTTATCCAAATCATTTTCTTCAAGGATAAGGGAGATCCTATACTTCCATGCTCGGAAGTTGTCAGCTCCCCCAAGCTTATCATCAAGCTGGGTGTGACGAGTCATTTTGAAATAAGAACCTTAAATGGAAATAGCAGAGATTTAGATCTTACCAATTTGAAATGCCTAACCTGGTTTTGGAGTTGGCTGTCCTAGGGTTTCTTAGAGAAACCCTAATTTTCCAAAGTTGGAATTTCAAACTTCTATTTGGACAGGAAGATGCGCCTCTCCAAGGCGAGTTGTTTGATGTACTCTTTTTCTGATTTGATGGAGGAAAACCCCAAAAGCTTGACGCCCTAGTTTTCTCCCAGCACGAGTGTTTGGGTCAAAAATGAAACTTCTTCAAATTTGATTCTGATTCCTCCAGAAGATGTGCCCGCCTAGGGCGAGTTAGCCTATCCCTCTTTCTCTGATGATCCGTGGAGAGAAGACCTTGAACTAGGAAGCCCTAGTTTCGCGCTGCTGCACAATGCCTCCTTTCAGAGTGGTTCTGATACCATGTTAGAGTTTGTACTTTAATTCAATTTGATTAGGATCTTTAACTGAAAGAATAACAAGCACAACAAGATACACAAGACACAGATTTTCTTTGGGGAAACCATAAAGGAGAAAACCCCGCAAACTTCCTCAGAAATAGATTTGTCACTAATACAATATCACAAGATGGAAAAACCCAAGAATAAGAAGTCTTTTGCAACTCTCTTACTTTCTCCTCTAGCGAACTTGTCCTCTCTCTCTTACTCATGCGAATTGAGTGAGTGAGTGTATGTCTAAATGAGGGAGGGCACCTCTGTATATATACACATCAAGTGACATGACCTAAAACCTAACTAGGTCGACTTCTTGACCTAACAGGGCTGACTTCTCCTAGGGAGACTCAAAAAATATATGTTACTTTATTTATCTTGGGGACTATTGCCCCGACATACAACAGAGGTTTTATTTCAATGACCAAACATAATAATGACATCCCGAAAGGAGGAAAAACATCTCCGACAGGGTACAATAAAACACAATAATAATATACAACAAAATATCTTCCGAAGTTACATTAACAACAATAACCACATACTTGAGAAAGAGAGAGAGAGAAATAACTTTCTGTAGGATAAGGTTTAGACAAGTACAGTAGAAGGTGCAGTAGTTAACCAAGAAGTTAACCAAGAAGTGTCCAACAGTTGGGGGAAGGGGCAACCGAAAACAGTCTCTAATAGTTTACACAAACAATGGCTCACTCAAATAGTCCACACCTCGGGTAACAACCTGTTCCAAAAAGCCCAATATGGCAGCGACCTGCTCCAAATAGCCCAATAGGGAAACGACTTGCTCCAAACAACCCAATAGGGTAGGGACCACTCAAAAACAACCCACACACAAGCTTAGTCTCAACAAACAGTCCACGGCTCAAGTAAAAGACCATCAAATAGCCACAACTTAGGTAGAAGACCATCAAACAACCCATGGCTCAGGTGAAGGACCAACAAACAGTCCACAACTCACTCACAAGGAGTAGCAACATCCTCACAAAGGTAGCGGCAACCCCAAGATGGCCCTAATAGGTAGTGGTCTTCTCCCAAGTAGCAACAACATCCCCAAGCAACGTTTCAACATGCAACGACTCCTCACAACAAAAGCAATAGTCTTAACAAGGCTTAGATAAGGCAGATGACCCAACAAAACTGACCCTAGCAACAGAGAAACCCTCACACAAGTGGTGACACACTTTCTAGTAGCAAAAGAACCCAAGACGTCACCCATAAGGATGCTGTAAAAACCCTAGATCAGTCACACAAAATCAGATCTAAAATGTCACCTCAAGATGATCTCACAATGAAGAATTAGGGATCCATCAGATTTGAGAGGGGTTAGCTATTTGTTCCATTTAATTTATATTTTTGTATTTGGAAACTCTCCTTAATGTATGACATCTTGACTTTTTGAGTAAACCCTAAGTCAATGAAGAATTAGAAGGGGGATCCATCTAGAAGTGACATTTCTTTATTGTTCATTGTGAGATCCATCTCAAAGACAAGTCATTAAATGGAACAAATAGCTAACCCTTACCTGAGGGTAACCACATACCCGAGAAAGAGAGAGAGAGATAACTTACTGTAGGATAGGTTTAGACAAGTACAGTAGAAGGTGTAGTAGTAAAGACATCAACCTTAAGAAGTTAACCAAGTCAACCGACAAGTGTCCAATAGTTGGGGGAAGGGGTAGCCAAAAACTACCAGTTTACACAAATAGTGGCTCACTCAAACATCCCACACCGGGTATCAACTTGCTCCAAAAATCCCAATAGGGTAGTGGCCTACTCCAAACAACAAACTAGGGCAACGAGCTGCTCCAAATAGCCCAATAGTGCAACGACCACTCAAAAACAACCCACACACAGGCTTAGTCTCAACAAACAGTCCACGACTCAGATAAAAGACCAACAAACAACCACGACTCAGGTAGAAGACCATCAAACAACCCATGTCTGAGGTGAAGGACCAACAAACAGTGCACGACTCACTCACAAGGAGCAACAACATCCTCACAAAGGTAGCGACGACCCCAAGATGGCCCTACCAGGTAGCGACCTTCTCCCAAGTAGCAACAACATCCCCAGACAACCTTTAAACAGGAAGCAACTCCTCACAAACAACAACAACAACCCTAACAAGGCTTAGATAAGGCAGATGACCCAACAAAACAAACCCTAGCAGTAGAGAAACCCTCACATAGGTGGCGACACACTTTCTAGCAACAAAAGGATCCAATACGTCACTTATAAGACTGTTGAAAAAACCCTAGATTAGTTGCACACAAAATGAGATTTGAAATGTCACCTCAAAATGATCTCACAATGAAGATTAGAAGTGTATTTTTAACCTCTTAAAGACTTCTAGAAGGATCCTCCTTCTAATTCTTCATTGACATAGGGTTTACTCAAAAAGTTAAGACGTCATACATTAAGGAGAGTTTCCAAATACAAAAAAAAAATTAAAGTTAAGTCATCATAACAAAAGGGTCAAGGTACCACATTCAAGAGGGGTGCTAGGACCAACAAGGGAAACATAAGACCAAGTCAAGCACAAGGCTAACCACAAGTCAATAAGAGGTGTCACAATCAAGTGGGAAGACAACCCTTTTACCCACAAGACCAAGGTGTAACAACAAGGTGGGAAGGTAACCAAGCTTTTATCTTTCTCTCTCAAGGTATGTGGTCCATAATTGTTCCATAATAACTGGAAGTTTTATTATCATCATATAAGGAAGGTTTACACTGGATGATGTGATCCTCTGGTCCTCTTGACTGCTACTAAGGTCAATTGCTTCGTGACTTCCACAAGGGGGGGCCAATCCCTTGCGAAGACGACTTAGCTTAACCATCTCGAAGACCTAGCAGAGAAGGACATCACACATCATCATCTTGGTTAATTGACCAAGACTATACCTATAGGACCTGCTTGGTCCTAGAACAAGAATCTGCCTGGTCCTAGACCAGATTTCTCTGTTTTAGCTTGCAGGATCTCCTTGGTCCTTATGACCAAGCATTGTCTGATCCCTGACCAGAATGCCATAGAGACATATAGGGGTCCTAGCCACATGCTAGGGACTTTGCCATGGTATCAACCTACTTGGTCCCAGACCAAGAACCCTAGTAGACTAATGGGGGCCCTAGGTTACTTGTTAAGGACTTACTCTGCCTAGTTAACTGATCAGGTACTCTAATTAACTAACTAGGGTGCCATTCAGAGAATAGCTCTCGCAACTGCACTATCTTTAACGCATCATACTGGAACACATTTGGATCTCATGTGTACATCAAGACTGTCTCGAATATCTCTATATCATAAGGAAGGTCTTCTCATGTCCATGTGGCTACAACCAACATGATGTCCTCTATGGGCTACAACGCAAAGAGCTCAATAGGGCTACAATCACTAGTGAGTCATCACCACATCATGGGCTACAACCTCATGATGACCACATGGGATACAACCTCATGTGGGTTCACAAGGGCTACAGTCGCATGTGAGGCTTTGTCCACTACGTCAAGGGCTACAACCTCAAGACGTCCACAAGGGCTACAATCACATGTGGGCTCACAAGGGCTACAACCTCATGTGAGAGTTTCATCATGTCCGCATGGGCTACAACCACAAGGGACAATGGGCTACAACCCATAAATCTCCCAACCACATGGGCTACATTGCAAGGGTTGTTGGGCACCAACCCAGTGATGAGTCATTCCCAGCCACAAGGGCTGTTGGGCACCAACCCAGAGACTCCAACACAACTCAGTCCATCGAGAAGTGTCCTCATGCATCAACTTAACCCAGTCCATCGGGGAACATGCACCAACTCAACGTGCCTTAGTTCAATCTAGTTTGTCGGGGAACATGCATGTGCTCAACGTGCGTCAGCTCAACCCAGTTCGTTGGGGAACATGCACCAACTCAACATGCCGCAACTCAACACATTTCGTCGGGGAACATGCATGTGCTCAATGTGCCTCAACTCAACCTAGTTTGTCAGGGAACATGCATCAACTCAACCAGTCCATCGGTGAGTCCATACATATGTAACAATGTGCGCCAACCTCTCCACCCCATCTTAGGACGCCCAAGAGATCTCCTCACTCCCTCTCGAAGTGATCGGGAGAATGCATGAAATCTATCCATCCCATCTCAGGATGTCCAAGAGATCTCCCCACTCAATAATGTGGTTGGGAGCATGCGCTGACTTCTCCTTCCCATCTCAGGATGTCTGAGAGATCTCCTCACTCCTCGCAGAGTGATTGGGAGAATGCATGGTATATGTATAATCATCATTCCCTCTTAGTGAGGGATATAATCATGGCACCAATCTGTGTCAGGGAGTAAAGTCAACCTTCCCTCTTAACGAAAGAATCAATCATGAGACCAATCTCCTCACTCCCTCTCGGAGTGACCGGGAGAAGATACTGAAATATCAACCTTCCCTCTTAATGAGGGAGTCAATCATAGGACTAATCTCCCACTCCATCACGGAGTGTCAGGGAGAATTTACGGTCCCATCCTAAATCATACAGGTATTAATGTGCTCTCGTAGAATCCTCTGAGAACCTATAGACCTACACACATATCAACTAACAGAGGCATCAAATATATCGGGGCAAACATTTATATCCATCCGTATTCTAGACATGAAATGCAAATAAATGAAATAATAACAAATCATATGACTAAATTCATGTACATGTATGGAAGAGTATCAAGAGACTAGTCTCCCCATCCCATCATAGGGTGTCTAGGAGATCTCCCATTCAAACAAATCGTGCCACATCTCCATTATGTGTCCCTCATGAGGAGAGGGTGTGATTCTCATTCAAAATATTTGATTTGCCACCTCCTCAAACGGTCCTTACCAAAACGAGACTAACTTGCCTTCAATATTGAAACGATTTGCCAACGTGTTGCATTTAAATTCCTTCACGAGATGGTGGGCGCACTCATATGCTTGGGTGATTCGCTACACTCCAAATAAACTTTTAAAAACAAACGCTTCATTCTTTATCCTAAGTCGCCCATCACAAGAGAGAAGATTGCCACCTTATCTAACAACTTTGACTTGTTCCTTTTTGACTTATGAATTTTTTACTTAGGTGTCATTTTGTCGCATGTTTAACATTAAAATGACGTTTTGATGCACCTTTAGCAAAATAATGCTTTATGGGATGATTTGGTCCCCCGAAACGTAAGAAAAGTGGTCTTTGGGGTAAAGAGGACGCTCTGAGTGTGAAAACAAGCATCCACACGCGAAATTCCGCCTCCGGATCAAGCTTTTATCCCTTTTACAAATTTTTTAATTAAACCATTAAAGAATGACCTAATTTTGTGGGAATTTTTTTTTTTCGGAATTGAAAAAAACTTAGGGGGGCCTAGCACATGTCCATACGACTCAAAATTAATGTCTAGCATGTTTATAAACATTGACACAGACTCTAATAGCCTCCTAAGCCCTAACCACCAAGACGACTACCCTAACTTTGGAGGTGTTAGTGAAAAACTCAGAAATTATTAGTCGTTTGTTCAACAACAAAGAATTACCAAGGGAAAAAACACTCTGGGCTTGATGTCTAAGTCTAGGAGACCGAGTCTTTTACATACTTCACCATGCTAGCACATTTATTACAATTCCCCCAAGGGGGTATGAACATGTGGTATAAGAAAATTTAAAATTTTTCCCAGAAAAGGCTTGGCATACTTCTGAATTCCAAAGAATGAGCAAGTATACTTGTTCTACTTTGTCGGTTCACTTGAAAACTCCACCAAGTACAACTTAGGTGGTAATAATAACTGACTCACCCTTCAAGGTGTTAAGGTCCACTAAATCAGGTGCACAGGAGTAGATCCTTGAAGCGGTCAATCTGCTAGATAATACTCATAAATGTTCTCAACTCAAAAGAATTGATAACTCATAAATTGCGAAAAAGTGATCCCAAAGCTAGGAAATTTCCTTAGCAACCTTAATAAGACTTGGTCTCCAAGGTGTAACAACTCTTAATCAATGTGAAAACAACTATCTCCAAGGAAGGAGTTCATAATACCAATCCTTATTCTTAGTCATTACCATACTCAACAAACTCCAAAAAGTAAGGGGATGACCCCTCGAAAATGTGACCAAGTGTGAAAATACCTCAACATATGTGCCAAATAGGGGGAGTGCTTAACTAATAATATGACTCTACATCATTATAAAGTGATCTATGTGTTAAGATCCTCCAATCTGGCAAGGGTGCTCACACCATGAGGCCCAAACCAAACTAGAGCATGTTGAATAAAGCCATTGTGAGAGCCTAAACTATGTGAAAAGGGGTGCATATGCAAAGTGCTCTCCAAGAGTGTGATGCCAATTGTGCCAAGATGTAAACGACATTTGAAATAAACCCCAAAGTGTTAGAGCGTTCGTCCACTAGGCCCAAAATATCATCAAACCACATCCAAGTCTAATCCATGTGATGGCTAGAACAACATAGAAATAGGGGCATACATGGAGAAGTGCTCTACTTCAATACACTGCCATCCACTAGAAGTATGCCATTTCATTACCAATCCATTAGTAATTACTGAGCTGAGTTGTAGGGGTACCCGTCCCTAGGGGCTGGGTTCTCGTCCTCGTCCTGGGTACTGTCCCCAAGTCTCGGAAACTAGGTCGGGTACTTCATAGACGTCCCCTAAAGTCCTTGTCGAAGTCCCCAAGTACCAGGTACCTTTGGCCCAAAAAAACAAGAAACTTTGCTCATTTTGGGGATTCCGTCTCCCGATTTTGGGGACTTTGAGGAAACTGCAATATGTGAAAATTAAAAAAAATATATATATATTTATATAAGTTTTTTTACCTTTACGAAGAGGGGCAGGGTAGGCGCAGGCCCCCCTACCCTCTTAAGACCCCACGTGCCTATCCACTTCTCCCAACGCAGAGTTGAGTCTTGACATTTGTTGGAGCCCACAAGAGGAGAGCTTGCTGCGCAAAGGAGAGGATATAGCCAGAGGAGAGGCAAGACAAGCTTAGGTTGTCTATGACATGGCACTATCTAGTTTGGAGGGGCTGGTATCTATTCTTAGGTTGTTTCTTCTAGAAGATTGCCTTATTATTTTATGACTCTGGATCTTGTCATTGGATTTTTCTTGGCATAGTTTGTGTTTATTGTCGATCCTTTGTGCAAGTTGTTCAATGTTGTTGCACAGACCGTATTCTTTGTCCTTCATGAATGATAGGAAACCTACTTTGTTGATGTTTGTGTAGACGTTTCTATGCATGTGCATATATCTAATTTTGAAAAACCAAAATCTCCATCAACTATTGTCATGTTTATACTGAAGGTTCATATGTAATTCCCACTTTATATCAATGATTTATGAACTTTGAAGCAATGTGCATGTTAATTGTACTTGTTACTTATTGAAATTGAATAGTAGTGAAAAATAAATTGATATATATATATATATATATATATATACATACAATACACCTGATGTACCCAAGTCCCCTGTTCCAAAAAGTGGCATCCCCGTCCCCGTCCCCGTCCCCATACCCAAGTTTCCTGGCAACTTAGTTACTGAGGCACTTGACACAAGAGCTATGCCTCATCATATAATACGGATACAAGGGCTAGATCTCCATGAGTGCATACAAATGTGCAAAGAACAATACCATAATACCAAGTTACTATTATAAGAGATGTGGTTTACCTCCCGACTCCAAGCTGTTTCCTTGGTTAAATTTTTATAAAGCGAAAACCCCTCTTGCATGTATTTTCTCTTTTATAGTAACATATATAGAATCCAAAAGGGGTACACGGTGAAACCAAACAAAACTCCCAATTGGACTAGAATTAGAACTAGTTCTGTAAACATGCAAGCCTTTTTAGTAAAATATATGAACATGTAGCAATGGTAGTTGAGAATTATCGATTGGCATACTTAGGAGGAAGCTAGGTGGAAGCATCTCATCAAATATCCAACCTGAGGATGATCCTTCAAGAAAACACATGCAATATGAAGAGATTACCCATAGATGAGCCATCAAACATGGCAATCCAGAAGGGAGAAGTGAGTCTTCTCCAATCAAAACACTGACCCAATTGAATGATAGTACCACCTCCAAGTATATATAGTTGTAAGCAAAGATGTCATATTGGGAAGAAACTCCTTGAAGTTGTGTAACCCTAGTCCATCAAAAGTTACATAGGTGTCATCCTGCAAACCCCGTCCGTTGTGATGAAAATCATGAGTGAAACCCTCATAGAATTTGAGGGGTAACAGTGCCCAAGTAGGGTGCCCCTGTTCAATGTAGCCAAGCTTCCATCCATGCTTTCATCTCCCAGGCCTTGGATGTTAGAAGAGTAGGGCTCCCTTGCTCCTGCACTCCCCCAAGATCAAAAGGCCAATCCCCCTCTGCCCACTTTTGGAGGACATCATGATCAGACACCAGTGCACTGGAGATTTCATAGTCATGGATGACTTTGATGGGGAGATTGTCTTTCTGTCCCTGTACTTACCCTTGACAGTCAGATCCGACACTTCTTGAAAGTTGACATTATCTCCTGTGATCTACATTGAGTGCCTTTTACTTTTAGCACTCTAGCTTTTTTGCATCTTGCTATGTACTGGTACTTCTTATGCTTCTTTATTAGCCTTGTTAGCTAGCTGTTTATCTTCTGATTTCGTCATCAATCTAGGAGCTGCTTTTGCACTCCCACATTGTACCTGTCTTATTTTATCTGAGTGGGGGGGTCCCCTCCTGAAGTAATGGTCTGCTAGTAAGATAGTCAATTGGTGTTAGCGACCCCCCTTGAGGATTTTTCCATACCCTGACAGGGGAACCGCCCTTGGTCAGATTCCCAAGGCTTCCTCAGGCCCTCATTAGTTCAGATCTGACATTGCAAAACACATTCACCAAAGGCAGACATCATATTCTGCACAATTTGAAACATGTATGATGTAACAATAGGCAGAATTCCCCCCCTCCCCCTAAAACCTGTTAACACTTTAGCTTCAGCATTTTGAAAGCAAATTGTGCTCAAGTTTTTAATTAAAGAGGGGGGAAATCCAAAATACTATTCCATGCTTAGTATTAACTTCACAGAGGAATACTTAAAAATTGTGTTGAAGGTCTGTCATGTGTTTTTGAAAAAAATAGTAAGTACACCTATTTTTAATTGTTTCATGACGAATAAAGGTAAAAGTCCATACTCAAGATGGAGAGGACTTAAGTGTTTCATAATTTGTAAAGGCAAAAATCCCTCCTCAAGACGGGGACTTTTGGTTGCAGATACTGACTGCTCTCCCATTTGTTATAACTGCAGATGTTACCTGTGTGGCTCTTGAATGGGCCCAGAAGAATGTGCAGAATAATCCTCATCTCATGGACCTGATAGAACTCAGGAAGACTGGAGAAGGAGAACTTGAAGAGAAGAATGGGTGCACCCAAAAGAATGGAGAAGAAGGCCCTTTAGAGAGTTTCTCTTTTGATGAGTCAGAGCAAGGTGTTGTTGAAGATGGTTCCCAACTATCTACCTCAGGACAGCCTGAAGAACCCTGCAAAGAAGTGAGTCGAGCTGTTAACCCATCACCAACTTCTAATGATCAACAAATTGAAGAATCTTTGGAAGTTCCACCTTCTAAAGGTTCTGGTGTTGTCTCCAAAAATTATGAGGGACCTCCAGTGCTTTTGGGGGTTATAAGAGAAGGTGAGCAGTTTGATTTTTGCATGTGCAATCCTCCATTTTTTGAGAGCATGGAAGAAGCAGGTGCCAATCCTAGAACTGCATGTGGTGGGACAATGGAGGAAATGGTTTGTCCTGGTGGCGAGCAAGCATTCATCAAACGTATTATTAATGATAGTGTTCACCTTAAGGAACAGATCAGGTTGGCTTTACCATTACTTCTTGTTTCTCATTAGTTTTGCTTTTAAGTTCAACTATCATAGTTTGTTAAATGTGACTGCGCGCTGATGAAGTTAGCTATTTGCATTTAGTATTCACCTTAAGGAACAGAGCAGGTTGGCTTTTCCATTACATGTCATTTCTGATTAGTTTTGGTTTTAAGTTCAAACATCATAGTTTGTTAAATGTGACTGAACACTGAAGCAGTTAGCTATTTGCTTTTCCAACTTTGTGCACTCTTAGGTGGTATACAACAATGGTTGGGAGGAAAGTAAACTTGAAAGTGTTGACCACAAATCTCCGCAAGGTTGGTGTTACAATAGTACAGACTACTGAATTTGTTCAAGGTAGGACATCAAGGTGGGGCCTTGCTTGGTCTTTCATTTCCCCTTCAAAGAGGATTGTTGGGGTTCTTCCAATGACAGGAAAGACGAATCTATCTTTCATGCTAGAGGTATGTACATTGTAGACTAGGACAGCTATGATCATGTTAGTAATAGGGACCATGGCTTGCAGAATTATCAGACATGAAGAGCTGGCCAGTGTTGCTTATACATTAGTTCTTAAATATCCAGGCTTTAATTTGGCAAAAAGCATTCTTTTGATTTTTGAAACTGATGTAGAACATCCATTTAGAATCTTCCATCTAATGGTATGCATAAAAAGTATGGATCAAGACTCTTTTCGGTTTCCAGTGACTGTAGAGTCTTATAAGTGATACACACTGAAGCATGTTAGCGCTGATCAAAGTCACGCTTATTGAATATTTGCTTTGTACATAACCAATATTTTACGATAGAGTAACTTCTTTTTTCACCTTGGTTCTGTAAACAAAATTGTAAATAAATGAAAGAAGAGAAGGTTAGATGAAGTTAATAGTAGCCATTGACACAAAACAGGTAACAAATGCCAATGATAGCAGTATCTCTTGAAGCTCTGGTATAAATATCATTTTTCTCAGTGGAGTTCTGAATTCTTTATTTGTACAATTTTACAAAGTTACCTCTGATGATGTACTTTTCTGTATCCTTAAAGCCAGATTCTGATGGTAAGTTTGATGCAGTGTTTTAAAAATCGGTCTGATTGGTTTCGGAACCGTCCGGTTCACCGGTTCGGTACCCAACCGGCAGGTAAACCGGATCGGTGACCGGTTTGTTACCGAACCGGCTGACCGGCCGATTTTTGAACCTGACCGGCCCGGTTACGGCAATTTTCTGGTTTTATTTTCTATTTTTATTTTTTTCTAACTTTAACATTGTTTTTTATTTTATTTAAGTTTTAACTTTTACCTAACCTATCTACCTAACCTATCCCTAACCTAAACTAGTCCCTACCCAACCCAACCCAACCCAACTACAAAAAGACACTCACTCA
Organism: Pseudotsuga menziesii; assembly: GCA_001517045.1. Taxonomy (NCBI): domain Eukaryota; kingdom Viridiplantae; phylum Streptophyta; class Pinopsida; order Pinales; family Pinaceae; genus Pseudotsuga; species Pseudotsuga menziesii. Next base: position 383,988 of record LPNX010260880.1, on the reverse strand, counting down.
CTACGGTCTACCTATTGTTTATTTAAGTTTTAACTTTTACCTAACCTATCTACCTAACCTATCCCTAACCTAAACTAGTCCCTACCCAACCCAACCCAACCCAACTACCGCCTAGGCCTCTTGGATTATGTATTTTGTTCTAGTTCTAGACTTCTAGTATCCTAGATATGTTACATGTATTATCATTTATGTATTGCACAGAGTACGGACTCCAAACTACAGTACACTTTGTGCCATTTTGATATATTGACTCTTATATGGTATATACATGGGAAGATTTTGGCTATTTTGTCTTCAATGCCTTGGAATTGTGGATTATAATCTTCAAAATGTTGTTTTTCTTTAAAATTTAAATATTTTATGTATTTTTTAGCAAACCGATTCATTAAATTCAAATCGGCCGATTTATGACTGATTCATTACCGATTCCGATTCCGAGTTGACCCTCGACCGTTTCCGATTTTTAAAACTATGGTTTGATGATTCCATTCTTGTCACTTCAACTAAGTAGGTCAATCAGATAAGGTGGGTTGTCTTTTGATTGTTTTTTGTAAAGTACTAGAAATCACTGGCCTTTGCTGATGAATGCAACACCCTGGAGGTTGATTCTCTTTGCCAGACTATTATTGCAGGAATATGGTGTGTTTGGTGGAGCTTTTCATGTTGGGGAAGTAGCCAACTCTTGACCATCTAGCCCTGGAATGTCCATAATTCTGAGAGTTTCCTCAATTGTAGTATTAGTTGTTGGTCTTAACTCTCTCTATCAGCAGTGAACAGATAGTTAATAGTAACCACTAATACAAAACTGATATCAAAAACCAAGGATAGTAGAGACTCTGGAAGCTGTCTGGCATAAATATCACGTCTCTTAGCAGAGTTCTGAATTCTGTATTTGAACAAACTTACGCAGTTACCTTTGATGATGTACTTTTCTGTACTGTCAAAGCAAGAAAAAGATGATAGGTTTGCTGCTTCCACTGATGTAACTTCAACTAAGTAGATCAATCAGATAAGGTGAGTTGCCTTTTGACTGGATTTTCTAATTTACTTGAAATCGCTGGCCTTTGATCTTGGATGCAACTTGCTGAAGGTTGTTTCTCTTCTGCAGATTATTATCTCAGGACTGGTGTGTTTGGTGGATTTTTTTTCACATTGGGAAATAGCCAACTCTTGTACATCCAGCTGTGAAATATATGTAATTTTCATAGAGTTTCTTCGGTTGAAGACTTGAAGTATTAGTAGTTGGTTTTTACCTAAGTTGCCAAGAAAATTCGGTACGGGGACAGGTACGGGTACGGGGACGCCACTTTTTGAAACAGGGTACTTGGGTACGTCGGGGGTACTCTCTCTCTATATATATTATAAAAAAAATGTCACAGTCACATCAATGATCATACATGCATATTTCAGATTTCTTCATAAATCATGGATCATGATTCATAATTATAGATTGTTAGTTTTTGATAGCTCGGTGGCACTCCTGCATCAGGTGCCTAGGTGCAGGGGTGATTAAGTATGGAGTCTCATTTATATTCGAAAAGTGACTTTAGTAATGTATTTTTTATTAAAGTACCTTTTTGATGTGACTTTATGTTTTAAAAGTGAGTTTCACTTTAATATGTTTTTAAAGTGACTTTAAGTCATAAAGTGTACTTTTTAATATTTAGGGTGATGTGACTTTTCAAAAAGAAAAATTTCGTGTAAAGTTCACTTAGGAGATTTAAGTGAGTGAAAGATTAGATCCCAGCCATAGATCTCTTGGCCAAGATCTAATCTCAACCGTTGAAGGTGAAAAGTCATGAGAATAACCCTAATGGGGTAAATAAAGTGCATGAGATTTCATTTTTTGGCACACATTCAAGAGAGAGCAGCTTGAAGAGGCTAGAGTTCCAAGGAGCAGCTTGGAGAGAAGAGAGAAGCAGAAGATGCATGAAGGGCACGATTTCTAAGGAGTCTAGGGCACGAAAACCAAGGAAGGTACAGCCACCATTAATGCTGGGCCGTACTGCTGAGTTTGCACAAATTTCGAGGTAATTTCTGGGCACGTTTTTGCACAGATTTCGAGGTAATTTCTGGGCACGTTTTTGCACAGATTTCGAGGTAGTTTCTGGGCACGTTTTTGCACAGATTTCGAGGTAGTTTCTGGGCACAT
>LPNX010260880.1:360748-381552 GCA_001517045.1 Pseudotsuga menziesii | reverse complement strand
TCTCAGGGAGAAGTACAGTCATAAATGCTGATATTTATTACTGTGAAAGTTTGCAGCATGCATGAGCTCAGCTTCATGGTTGTGGTCAGAGATTGAGATAAGTACAGTTGGTTTTTAAGCTAAGATTCATACATTGTAAATTGTGCATGAGAAATTTCTGAGTCTTCCCCTTCATAATAAAATATCTTCTCTCTCACTGGTTTTCCCCAAGGAGTGGGGTTTTTCTAGGGTCTATTTGACCAAAACACTGTGTTTTAAATGTGTATTACAGTCTGCTGATTTTGAGTTATTTTCCGCTGCAAAGTTTGCTTAGTTACTGTGTATCAGCTTACAGACACATAAAATTTATTTGCATGTGATATACATTTGATTTTATGAACATTTAAGACTGATATCAGAGTGTTACTAAGTGTTGGGCTGAGTTTAAGCTTGATTTCCAACATAGATTCAATGATTATTTGAATGATGAACATTCACATTGAAAGTTTGAAACATAAAATTTGATAAATCATAGACTCGGTAGATATAAATTGGAAGACTGGAAGTTACACAAAATTTGATAAATCATTGTACCAGGCAGCTGTAACAAACAGTCAAACTCAGACCTGAAGGTACACTTGAAGTCTTATTTTAAACACCTATTTGAATTTTGTACTGCTGTTACAGGCAATAAAAAATTGCAAATTGCCAAATATATTCCTGGGTTGATGTGAGTGTATTTATCAGTATTAAATACATATGTATATTTTTTATGTGCACATTTGGTATTCAAATTATGTTCCATGAGTTCTGAATGCAAAACCATAAACACATTCATTGCAAATCAATGCAAAATCAGTCTACCAGATGTGGACAATATTTAGTGGAATTTGAATAGTGTTGCAAAGTGTTTGACATAAGTCTTGTTGCCGCCTAATTCACACTTTAAGATGCAGGAAAGTCACAACCTGCTATGTGTGTCCTTGGGGGCAAGCTGAGAGCTGGGGACCACTGTCACCACAGTCCACAACTCCTCCGTTTAGGCAAGATCCCAACAGAGCCAAGGGGGGTAGTCCCTATGGGAAAACTAAGTTCCAGGTTTATTAATTAATTATAATTTAATTAAAGGGATTTTTTTATTAAGACTGAGGCCAAGGTTCTGAGAGATGACAATCAGACTGATGCAATATGCAAGATTTAAATGACAGTCAACCTTTTACTTTAAACCAGTGCCTAAATAATGGAGTCAAAAGATAGATTATGGCCTTATAAACTTTACCAATAAAATTGAGATTTAATCTATGATTTAAACTATAGCTTCGATGTTTAACAATGAAATAAATGAATAAACGATATAATTATAAACAGTAAGGAAATAAAACATTAAACAATGTATATATGATTTACCAATATGGACAATGAACCAGATTTACAATATGGCTAAAAATGCTGTGAGTGAAGATTATTAAACCAGCAGTAAATTAAAATATGAAAAGACTTTAAGCAGTTAAACATTCATCACATGACCATTGCAGAATTGAAAGTAAATACATGTAACTGAAAAGTATAGTGCTGGAAGTAATGTTGGAGTGCAAGAGTGTTGTGAAACCGGTTATGCAATGTCTCTTGGTTTATTTTAGTTAATTTTATTAAAGTTTTTCTTCTTGGATTTAAGTTTCAGAATCGGTGGTGTGACTACCCCGATCTAGTTCTTCTCAAGTCGAAGAGGGAGTGCTGTTGCGCTCAACAAAGTGGGACAAGCCCACCCGTAGCTCACAGGTCAAACCCCAATGGCCTGGTGCTCAACAAGGAGGACGTCAAAGCGCCTAGAGACCCCCCACGGTCTACTACCCCAAGTCGCCTCCAAGGTCACTGTTTTTAATCAACCGGAAAATTACTAGATGGATGCCTATTAAACTAAGACTTCCCTGTCCCCTGGTCGTATCTCGGAGTACCCCGAAGGGTGATAACCGAGTAGAGGAGCATGATATGGGAAGTTGTTGTTGGTAAATTTTAGGAGTAAATTTTATCTGGGTGATTAGCATGCAATGTTTATTTTAAAGCGATTAACAAGATCAACCAAGCTGTATCCCTTATGAGAGGTGCCGGTATTTGATCTTGGACTTGGAAAATAAAGTGTGTTTGATTGTAGTGGGTAAAAAAAAAACGAAAGTTGTTTTAATTACCTAAGCCCCCACTTCCCCTGTTTTTCATATCCAGCTTGAAGTCCCTAAGGGGAGATGACAAGCGGGTAGAGGATACACAGGTTTAATGGGTTGTATGATTACTTTTTAACAAAAAAATATAATTTTGCATAAACAGAAATTTGAAACTACTATCCTACTTCCTACTCTACTTCCTAATCTATTTGCTGTAGATTACAAGTGGTTACTAAACTTTACAGAATACCCCAAGAGACTCTCGTTGGGGTTTACAATAATCAGAAAAAAAATGAAAGAGAGGTTGAGGGTTTGAACCCCTTTTGAACCGGTTGAAGGTTGAGGGAATCCTGGGCCTATTCGGGCAGCAAATCTCCTTCACTTGTGCATAACCTGTCATAAACCAGCAAGCTATTCTTCGCTGGAAATCACAGAAAACACTAAAAGTTTTGTTAGAAAAAATTAGTACAAAAATTTTCAAATTTACAGAAAAATCTGAATGTGAAATATGGCAGAAATATGAGATTTAGAGGGCTGGAAAATGAGTTTCCAGCCACCTAAACAATGTCTAAATAGCAGAAATAAAAGCCCTAACTAATATATAATAGGTTGGAGCCCTAAAACAAGGGTTATATTCACTATACAGTGAATAAAACCCTTTTTTAGGAAGGCTGAAAGTCAATGGCCGAATTTAAAATTTGCCGGAATGAGATTCTTGGAGAGATCTCCTTGCTTGGACAACCTGCAAATAAATCTATGTCTGCAAAAATCGTAATCCTAGTGATGAATACCTAACAGTTCCTGCAAAATACTTTGAAAGAAGATGCTAGATCATTCACAAAAGAAAGTAAAAGCACTTTTACTCTCTAATCTCTCCACAAAACACTTTGTGAAGAGCTAACTAGAATAATACGAGATGCAAACTAGAAAAATACAAGCTACCTTACAAAGATTTGAATCATGAAAGAATTTGCAGCATAGTGTCCCTCCAAAGAAATTTTTATTAAATGGCCCAACTAGGGCAAAGCTTCCAATACAAGGTGTAGCAAGAAAATATGAGAGTAAGAAGAAATTTCCGACAGCGTAACAATAGCATGAGAGATCATGTCTAATGAGAGAGTGAGACCCTCATTATATAGTTGAGGCAAACCCCCAACCCTTTGAAGCTCAATGGCTGAGATTAGATCTAGATCTAGGGTTTAATCTCCACCACTAGATCTAGGTATTTGACCTTCCATTTTTCTCAATTAATCCACACCCTTAGATTAATTTTTAATCAATGGCCAGAGTGCTTAATCCATGTTCTGAGCATCCTCACCATTGGATCTAGGTTTTTGACTTAATTTCACCCTTAGATCTTGCTTTTATGAGAATATATACAAATAAAATAAAAGATGAAATAAAGTGGGCCCAAATAGCATAGGCGCCCCTCTAAGTATAGTGGCTCTCCTCCAAATATGGCGCTTCCATCTAAGATAGCGCCCCTCTACCAAGATAGCGCCCTTCTAAATCTTTGTAGCGACCCTCTTTATAATAGTGGCGCCTCCCTTAATATGGCGTCCTCTTCAAAAATGGTGGCGCCTCCAAGTTTAGCGCTCCACTAAACAATGTAACGTGCTCCATATTATGCTAGCGCCCATTACTATAGCTTGACGCCCCTAAATATGGTGGCGCGCCCTCTAAACTTGGTGACGTCTCCTTATTTGGCTGGACGCCTCCTTTATGTGACGCCCTCCTCTTATTTGGCTGCGCCCTTATTTTACACTAGCGCCCTCCTTTTAATATGGTGACGCCTCCATGTGTGGCCGCCCTCTGAACTAGCTAGCGCCTTCCATTATGATGTAGCGCCCCACTATTTAGAGTGGCTTTAAACTTGGCCGCCCCACTAAATATAGGGTTTGGCCACCTCTTAATTTGGCGTTGACTTGAGGCGTTAGCTCCAAAAATGATATCTAGCCTTTAGACTTAGGCTAAAATTAAAATTCACCTTAGATTAAAATTTTCAATTAAAATTTTTAAATTTTCCCAATGTTGACTTAGGAAAAATTAAAAAATAACTTGAAAAAATTATATCTAGGCCATGGGGGGGGTGGAAAAATTTTAGAATAAATTTTCCTAGGCTTAGGCACCCCCAAACCAACTTACCATGGCATTTCTTGATTTTTTACTTCAAAATAAAAAAATGTGAATTTTGACTTAGGGAAATTAATTAATTCCCTAGGAAAAATAGACCTTGCTTAGACAAAAATGGTCTATCTCCTCAACCACTCATCAGAATGACATGGGACTCGAAGCAGTGGCTTAGGGGGTTTCATAGCAATTAACTTTGCATTCATAGCCCCTATTACAAAATGCCATGCTTGAGCAATTACATTATTATATCAAAACTGAGTTAATTAATCACCATGGGGTGAAATTAATTAACCAGAAAAAATAAATAAAATACAACAACACAACGAAACTCCGCAAGACTCTATACAGGTGTCTAGCATGGTCATGAATCACACTTTGAAGCCTTAGCCACCTCATGGACTTGACTGGTAGAACGCCCGTCACCACTTTGGAGGATTTTGAGTGAAAACCAAACCGATTAAACTCGTTTACACAACAAGATCAATTGGAAAGGGAAAAACACTCGATGAGGGGACTTCCCTAACAACCAGTTCCATGGTGTGGCATCCGTATCATATGACTCACACTAGCACATAAAATTACATTAATTTTCCCACGCAGGGGAGCAGACATTTCGTTTTACAAAGGGGCAATAGCCCTGCAAGAGTGAAAAATCCTCAGATTTTTCCAAGGTACAACTTGTACAATCATGTACGTCTTCATGTACATGGAGTTGCCACCTAGTCGAAATAGGTGGGCAACAAGTCCTGAACTAGACTCCATATGCAGTTAGCAAAAAAATAGTTCAGATTTGGTTGGGGGTCATTACATTTTCCCCAGCAGATTGCATTTCACTGAGTCGACTGTACCCACGGAGTACCTAAACATGGGGTACGGTGTACCATTTCGCCTATAAGGACCCCCTTTATTATAATGGCGTCTTGGGTATGTGGAACCAGTATGGGGTACGGCAGGGTACAGCAAGAGATGTACCTTACGAGTACCCAAGTACCTAGTATGGGTACGTGTACCCTACCCCCAGGTATGGGTACCCTGGCTAGTGCTACATAGGTTTTTACTACCTTTATCATCATTGAATATATAGTTAATAGTAGCCACTAATAAGAAATAGATAACAAATGCCAAGGATAGCAACGTCTCTTGAAGCTGTCTGGAGACTGGTATATGTATCATGTCTCTCAGCAAAATTCTGAATTCTGTATTTGAACAAACTTATGAAATTTCCTTTGAGATTGTACCCTTAAAGCCAGATAATGATGATAGGTTTGCTCCTTCCACTGTTGACTTTGCAAAGCACTAGAAACCCTGGCCTTTGCTGTTCAATACAACATCTTGAACGCTAATTTTCTTCCTTTGACTATGATTGCAGTACTGTGGTGCGTTTGGCTGAGCCGAGTCCCACGAAAGGAGTGATGGGAGTTGCACCTACGGAGGCATGGTTTGGAAGAAGGCAGGAGTAGATTTTATGCCAAATGGTAGAAAGTTGTTGTTTGTTGGGTATTCTGAACAACCAAAAGCATATAGGCTTTTGGATCCTTGTACAGATCAGGTTGTTGTGGACAGATGTGTGAGAATAGATGAAAAACCAAGATCTGAATAAGTTATTTCAGCCTCATAAATGGATACTTGTTACTGCATTGAAGCTGGAAAATCTGCTGATTTGCAAGAAGAACAGGGTCAGGGTGATAGACAATGATCATGTGATGATGTGTAGGTTGCCTATGAAGCAGGAGCTGCTGAAATTTCTTCAGGAGAAGCAGAAGATGGTGTTGATTCAGGTAGTATAGAGAAGTGCAGGCCTGAAGATGTGAAGGAAAAGATTCCACAACCTGGTTTTGAGGGAACAAGTGGAAGGCTGAAAAGAGAAGGTAAGCACAGGATGTACAACATGTTTTTTGTGTTCTGTTGACTGCCGGTTTAAATGTTGTTGAATCCTGGTTTGATAGAAAAGTACAAGGTAAAGATGAATGCAAGAAAGCAGTGATTGCTTCTATAACAAAGCTGGGCATATGCACGTTAGTGCTGGTGATGAGAAAATGCCTTGGCTAGTGGATTAGCAGGTTGGATGTGAAGATCTGTAAAAATCAGCCAAAATAGGTGCAATTTGCTGATAAGTAGGGTTGATATTTCAAAAAGACTCACTCAAAATTTTGATTGTGGGGCCATATGTCATATGGTGAAATTGATGTATTTAAAAGTATACCTTCAGCTTGTAATGGGCTGGGCTGACCTGTCACATCAAATTCTCATACTTGAGTATCGTCAGAGCATGTAACTGTAAAAGGTAGGAATTTTGTCATGCACCCTGACAAGTGACTGCAGTATGCAAGAATAAAAGGAGGTGTGTAGGAACCACAAAAGGGCAAATCCGAAGAAAGCAAAGATTTGCAAAGAGAGTTACAGAGTTAAGAAGAAAGTCATATGTGTAAGATTGGCCATGGAAGGGGCACCTCATGATGTTCCCCTCTCACTTGTCTTCTCTGTAAATGCACATTTCTTAAATAATGGAGTGCTTTTTCTTGATTTATGAATTATATGTTGAATTTCTCTCTAGTGGGTTTCGTTGGGTTGATAGTTAAGTTTACAAGACCCTAATTCTGTTTTGTGATGTTGATCCTTCCCCTTTTGCAAAATATGAATGTCTTTGACGACTCCCACGGATAAATAAATAGAATCTACTGGGTTCATTTCTTCAATTTTTGTGCAAAGGGTGGGGATTTTACTACTTGTTTTCTCTTCTGAAGTATGAATGATGTATTTCGAAGTCTTCATCACTTCTAGTTGAAACTTATGTGTATGCCTGTCGAGAAAATTTTGGTTATTTGATGTTCATGATTATTACAGATCGAGTTCATGCAAAGAGGGGCTGCTCAAAATGTAATGAATGAGACTTTGATGTTCAGGCCAAGAACTTCAACATTGTAGGCATGAAGTTGATTTAAGGATTATGTACCCACTCTCGATGGGATTTGGGCCTTGCCAAACAAAATGAGTTTGGGTACGAATGTGCAGTGAAGCCATGAGCAAAGCTGGATGCAGACTTTGAAGGCGTTTCATCCAACATATCCATAAAACATGTCTAACATTTGTCCCAGGTATACCAAACACGTTAATAATTTTAGAATTATACTGCAGGTACGTTGGCATAAAAACTCTTTATGAGAGCTATCATGCATTTAGGCCTGCTATTCAATTCAATATCTTTTTAAATAGTAGTAAGGGACACTTACACGTTGCAAATAATTAATATGAAAATCTGAAAAAGATTAAAGACGTTTTCTTTTCTCCATGGTTTGACCAAAGAGTTGCCCTCATCTCTTAGAAACAGAGATGTGATAGTTTCTCATTGGTTCTGGATACAAAGGAACAAAATATCTTCCAGTGTTGCATAAAGGGCAGATTTCAAAGTAAACGAGTTCTTTTCAGAGGTGGCATATGGTCTCTACCTTTCGAGGATGCTCTAGCCATTGCGTTTATTATTGAAGGATTGTGAAAATACGGCCCATGATTGCCATCCTAAAAATTTGTATTTTCCTGGCAATGCAATCAGGAGCACCACACTGCAACAGTTACAATAATACTAAGTATTTTGATGTCATGGAGCTGGAGATACTATTATGATAATGCACTTAACAGGCTTTTTGCTGCGCTATATTCCTTTACATTACAACAATTGACAGCTCTAACTCATGCCTCTGAATATCAATGGTGCATTTATGCTTGTTGCAAGAAAGGATCCAATACATATGCCATCAATAGCTCTAATAAATGAAGGTTCAAAATACTGTTAATGCAATTTGCCATTAGATGCTGCTCACACTTTCCCACTTTACCTGGATGGCGATTCTGTTGGTTGTATACAGTTATGCTTCAATTTTGTGCTCAATTCGAGTTCGAGAAACCAGACTGGAAGATTGGAGACAGTTTGTACATCCTGGGTTTTTACTATCTTGTGGTTGATCTCTTGGGATCCCTGTGAGGAATATTTCTAGGCATTATTATCAACATTTGCGATTTTACTTGCATGTGTTGAGTAGAGATGGCTTTGTAGCTAGCTTTGTGCTGTTGATTTCTGACTTCTAATGTGATTTACATCGAGCAGAAGTTGGTCCTGTGGTTACCATTGGATGTTAGTATTATTTTAACTTTGATTTCCTTTATTCTACAGTTGTTGGTGATGTTGCCACCTTACACACACTTGGGGTGAAAGCGCAGCAGAAATCTTCAAGCTGCTTGGTGTGTTTGTTATCCACTAAGTCGCACTTAGGTGATTTTTCAAGTGAGCCACCAAGGATCGGAACAAGTCAGTTGTTCTTACTCAGTGCTCAAGAAGTTCCATGGTTTCATCAGGGCCAGTTGTGGTCCCTTTTTCACATGTTCACATCCCCTTGGGGGCATTGTAATAAATGACATAGCATGATGGTTTCTTTTGTAAAAGGTTTGGCCTTCTTAGGACTTGGTCATCAAGGTCATCATCCTTGAGTGTTTTTTCCCTCGTCGATTATGTAACATGTTTTTAAGCGACATATAATTTTTTGAGTTTTTCACTCAAAATCCTCCAAAGCCAGGATGGTGAAATTTGTGATTATGTCTTAAAAGGTTATTAAAGCCTAGGGTCTATGTATTATACCATGCTAGTCATAGTCCCAAAGTTTCGTGGACATGCGCTGAGTCTTTCATAGGATTTTTAATAAAATCATTGATAAGTGTATTTTAATTGTAAAAGTTCAAAATGTTATAAAATTGGTCCTAGGGAGCCAATTTCGTCATGGGGATGCTCGTTTTTGGACCCAGAGCCCCCACTTAATCTCGAAACCCACTTTTGAGAGTCAAATTAGTAATTTTTTTTTTCTCTCCAAAAATGGGAGGGTCAAATACATGGGAAAATGGGAGAAAATCCAATTCCTAAATCAAAGGAAGTTTGTCTGGGACTTGTCTCTGAGGTGTCATGGTTGTTGAGGATCTTGTCTGGGACATTTATGAGCATAGAGGAGCATCTTCAGTCATCAAAGGAGGAGCTCCAACTCACCTCCATCAAAGGGGGGCACATTCTCTCATGGAGGGTGTGTCTTGCCACTTGGATGAAGTGGTTAGAAGAGGTGGAGGCTTCCCAAACCAAGTGGGATACCTCATGAGAGGTGGCAGCCTCCCCTCCCACGAATTCAAATCTCCTTCCACCATTCTCTCAACCACCAGAACCACCTCCTCATTGGGAATAGCGCCCCCTTGGGGTTTGGGCTGTTTTCTGGCTATAAATGCAATGTCTTTCTCCTCACTTAGGAGGATGTATTGAACCTCTGCTCATTGTATTGTTGTTATTGCGTATTTTGATTAATAAGATTGAAGGATTTGGAGGCTAACTTGTGGCATTGCATTGTGAGCTTGTATCTTGGTTAATTTTGAGGTGAAATCAGCTGAATCTCACGCTCTCTTTTTTGTCAAATAATGTGTTTAGATCCTGTTTATTTTGAATAAGTATTTGCTGCTGTCAATTTACTTATTTTCATTTCATTATCGGAATATTGTGAGAGCAACAACCTGTAGTTGGTTATACTTATGTTCTCTTTCTTTTTTGATTGACGAGATTGACTGGATTTAACCTTGTTTGTATGAGAAATTGTCTAGATTTTGCAGGTTCATCTTAGCTGGAAGGGGCTTGGAGCTTGGTTGCATCCACTTCTTTTCTACAACATCAATTTTGTTGTGCTTACATCTTTTGTTTTGCAGATCCCTCTCTCCTTCACTTCTTTCAAGCATGGGCTTGAGGATTTCTCTCTTCTCGAAAAATTCGATCTCTTTTCTTGGTTACCTTTTCTCTATGCTTAATAAAATTAGATACATGAATCTGATTTTAATTATGCACATATATCATATCTAGGTTCCTTTAAAAAGTTTCATTTCAAACTAGATCCGATTTAGTCTCTCTAAGTGCCTTTTTCAATAACAAAATTGCAATTTTCGAGCATTTTTAGTGTAAATTATTTGTTTTCTTTCAACAGATTTGTGACATTCTAATATTTCACTCGCTGGTTTTTAGCAGGTTATAAGAAAATGCGGACATACTTCTCAAAATTAAAGTTTCAGGTCACCCGGGACACCAGAAGCTCCATCCTTCATCCCATTTCTTCTTTCCTTTTCTCTCCTGGCAGTGTTGTAAGCCTTTCGATCCTTTTTCAAGGATCAAAGTGCATATTTAATTCATATTTTCATCATATTGTAAAGTTCATTAATAAAGAAAGCAAGTAGGCTACACAATGCCCGGGTAGGATAAAAGACAACTAAAATGCGCTTCTTTTCCGACGAATTTTGGATAGAAACTGGTTAAAATTATTCATGAAACCTGTTGTTTTCGCAATTTCTTAATTTATGCAATCAAATTTAGTTGTTCTAAACTAAATGACTCATTCTAAAACGACCCATATCGCTGAAATCGTGATTTGAAGCGTCTAAATTGTCATTTCAGAACAAATTGCTCTGCCGGATTTCGGCGAGTCGGGGGCATTTTGGTTAAGCACTTATACTGCTCCCACAACACCCACACTCCATCTTCCCTGGGGGATTCACAATCTCCTTTATGGTTTGATTTTTACTAATCAATACACGTACACACTCATTCTAGAAAGGCTGTATAGGTTAGTTGTTTTTCTTTGATTTCATCTTTAAATAAGTAATACTTTCATACCCGACTCGTTGCCACGAAGTATGCTCTCGCCACCAACCAAAGGCTTTTTGCCGATTATTGGTCGATGATTAGAAAGAGATAGATAGTTTGCGGTTTTACCTTGTCATTAGTTTACTTGCTTTACAAACATCTTTGCTTTATCAAATTGGAACAAACATTTTGTCATAAACTTCATGTATGCTCTTTCCCTCTGCAGGCTTTGCCTGGTCGTTGGGAAATCAAACGCGATTTGTGACACTTTCTAAATTCCACACATTAATCTAACAATTCATTAATAAAATCAACTCCCCAAAAAACATTACGAAGATCCGACGTACGATATTTGACAATCGTGGGCAAATTCTTCAAAGGAAGCGGGAACCACTGAATACCAACCTTGAGCTACAGTCAGGATACACTCTTGTTAGTGTAGTGTTGGACACCTCTCAGAGACTCCGATTCAGCCCACATTTTTGAGTGAGGAACCACTTGTCATCTTTTAGACATATTCTCTGTACTTTCAGTATATCGAGAATCCCCTTCCCACAACTCAATTCATATTTGAATAATTAAAATTGGCCAAGACACATTGCAAAACATTTCATTATTTCTCTACTTTGACTCCATTGGCACTGATCTAATTTGCAATATTTAAATTTTGCTTATGTGTTGATGTTATGCTGGTGAAATATTTATTTAAATTTGTAAACAATCTTGTCTCAGTATTTTACTCCAAAAACTCCTAAAAAACTTACTTCCATCATTAACGACTAAAACATAAGAGCCTTAGTAAACTCTTTCTTAGGGACCACCCCCCTTGGCTTTGTCAGGAGTTTTGGCTAAACATAGGAGTCAAGATTAAGTGACAGTACTTGACTTGAGACTTTCCCCCAAGGACACACCGATTAGCTTGAAGATTTCTGCTGCGCTTAACCCCCAAGTGTGTGCAAGGCGGCAACAGTGTCCTTGGGGGCAAGTCTCGAGTCAGGTGCTGTCACTTGATCCTTACTCCTCCATTTAGGCCACTCCTAACGGAGCCAAGGGGTTAGTCCCTACGAAAGAGTTTCTAAGGCTCTTAAAGTTTATTAGTTATGGATGAAATGGTTGTTAGGAGTTGTTTAGAATCAAATCACTGAATCAAGATATTTGCAAATATAAAAGTACTTCAACAACGTAAAATCACATCAACATATAAGGATTAAGCAACAACAATACACTGTAACACTACTAATAAGCAAATGAAGAGTATTTTTGTAAATCTAGATTAGTGCCAATGGAGTTAAATAAAATAGTGTTGTTGAAAACGTTAAAGTGTTTTGCAAATGTCTTTTGGTTCGTTTTAAGTTAAGAGTGGATTTAGATGAGTGGAATAAACAAGGGGGGAGGGGACTCCAGATATACCTGACGGTACGAGGAGTATGTCCAAAACCCTTATCCGATGTGGTTCCACGCGAAGAATATGAGGAATGGATCGGAGTCTCTGGGACGTGTCCAACACTACACCAACAAGGGTGTAACTTGACGGTATCATGAGGTCACTATCCAGTGGTTCCCGCTTCCTCTGTGAACTTTCTTCAAAATGGATTAAATTGAGGTGTTGGATTTTCGCCTTGGGAGATTTATTAGGATGTGAGATTTATTAGGATGTGAACTGAATTAAACTAGTCATCTGACTTCCTTTCTGATACAACCACTTTGAATCGGATAAACCAGAGATGGTGTAGAGCATACGGGAAGAGAGGCCTTGGTTTATTTTAAGGATTTTAGTGCAATATTGGTCTTGATTATTAATCCCCAAGGATATCTTTTTGGGTCAAGACCATACTTGAGAAGTCAAGGGGGTAAATTCCAACTTGAAATAAAACAAGTTGCTGAAAGACTTGGAAGGAACAAGTTGTTTAATTACTACATCAACGAAATTCTTTTTCCCTTGCGGGTATTTCGGTATATCATCGCTGGGTTAGTATTCAATTTAACCAAAATGAAAGTAAGCAGCTACTTGATCTACTTTTATTATCTATCAAATAAACACAATCTAAGTACTGTGCAGATAAAAAGCAAATGAAAAAATCGAGCAGATACAGGCTTCCCCCAAATGGGGGAATGGGGTTGTGGGAACTATAATCCCACTTTCTTTTTATTAACTTTATTACTATACGTTTTTTTATGAAAGTGATAAAAAAAGGCTTACAAAGCTCGCCGGAAAAGGGGAATGAAGAAGGGGGAATTTTGGATGCTCCGGATGGCAAAAAATATGAAAATTCAGCAGCAACTCCTCTTTTTCCTCCGACCTACTAAAAAGTAGCGAGCTAATGATTGATAAATTAGTAGGTTAGTCAATAAAATACACTAAAAATTTACACTTAGTACTTGTGCAAAGATAGAACTATTATGCTACTTCAAGTACTAACTAGATCCAAGCTTTTAAACGTAAAATTGAAACTCTTCCTAGATCTAGAAATGGAGGCAAGTAAAACGAGAATGATTAGCCTTATAGATCCGATTTTAACTTGCAAAAATAAAGTAACTGAGAAATAGTTGTAGTTTTTTGTAGAAAGAAGAGGAAACAACTACTCAAGCTTGAATCTTCTGGAGAATCTGGAGGTTTGAAGGTGAAACAAAAAGGTCTTTTAATTCGGATCCAAGAAAAATAGATGCAACTTAGCTCAACCTTTTACTTGGGATGATGATCTGCAAACAAGAAACTATCACACTTGCAACAAAGATATTAGATCTGGTACATCCCACGGTTATAAAACCAAAAGATCATGAAATACAACTTAATAAAACATGACTCTTAGATCTCGAAAAGTAGGGAAGCAAATAAAAAACTTGATAACCGCAAATGTTTATCCTACGTGCCACAAAATATCCCTCTAAGCCAGATTAATTGTAAAAGTAAAGCGTGAAAGAATTGCAGCAATATCATCTCATTCCCAAATAACATATACACCAAAGATGTCACACCCTTTGAGCCTCCAAAGCCTTCAACTTTACTCAAATAGCTTAAGCAAAATAATACATGAGAGCAGAGGTTCCTTTCTTCCGTCTTGAATGAGGAAGAGGGACTCGCTTTTATAGAGTTTACAAACCCCTAGGGGTGCACCAAACAACTGCTAGAGGAGTCATTAACGTGAGCATCATGTAGTGAAAACGGGGATTGGTTGGAGTTCAAGTGAAGTTAACTTCAAGAGGAGGCACCACATGTCCATATGAAGATGCACCCTCACCTACACTCCCACCAACCTATTCACATGAAGCCACATGCATGAAATGTGAGGTCCACAAGAGGGGGCGCATCCCTCATCTTCAACCACTCGCCACCTTTCCAATCAATCACGAAATCTATGGAGAGGATTTTCCTTGACTCTAGGAAGAGATTGCCATCGTTTTCCAAGTCACTCCACGCTAATAAGATAAGGCTACCTCAACACTATGTGAGGGCCCATGAGGTGGGCGTATATCCAAACATGGGTGACATATATAGCCATCATATATCCACTAAAAATGATGCCTTTTACCCTAAGCTTGATCGCCTTTCATAAAAGACAAAACGCCACCTCATCTACAAGCATTTGACTTATGTTTTATGTGTCAATTTGTCACTTTTTAGCATTTTTTGGACATTTTGTCGCACTGTTAGAGAAATAATGCCATACGGGACAAAATGGTCACTTGAAGCATAGGAAAAGTGGGTCCCGGGGTAAATAAGTGTTAGTGGCAACAAGAAAGGTCTTCTATCATTGGCATGTGTCCTTGCCTGATAAAAGACATAAAACAGGAAGTCGGATTGATCATTGCCTTCATCCAAAGTTTAGACTTGGGAAAAGTGCATTATGAAATCTAATTTTAATTTGTCTTAATGGAGGCATTTTTATAAAGTTGAAGTGAAATATGATTTAAGTGATGGCTAATCTAATCATGGCCATTGATCTCGCTGGAGGATCTCATTCATTGATCCATAGTGAGAGTTGGGGTTTTCGCTTGGCCATTGAGTTAAAAGGAGATTGATTTGGTGGAGAGGATACACACACAGTTGCTTTGGCACACACATTGCCAGAGGGAGATTTCTTGCTCATAGCTTTTTGGCTGGAGAGTGAGAGAGAGTAGTTTGCAGAAGAATTTTAGAGAGTGAGATTGAAGATCATCTACCTGGAAATCGACAGGACAACATAGGAAAATTGCAGAGGCCGTGACAGTGACGCAGGGAAATCGTACAGGTGACGTAGAGGTTGACGCAAGGAGCTGTAGACATTGACGCAGGGGCAGTACGCTGACGCAAGGTTGTACATGCTGACGCGACGACATACACACTGACGTAGGGGCCGCATGATCTTGTTGGGATTCTCCGTGAGTTTCAGTTGTACGATTTTGCCAGGTTGGACAAAATCGAATTTCTGGATTGTATTGTTCAAAATCTTGCTAATAAAATATCTTCTCATATTGTTGCATCGGTTTTCCCATCTTGGGGGTTTTTCTGGGGGTTTCCATACCTAAAAATATTGGTGTGATTGTTATTATATGTTTTCTCAATATTTATTTTCTGCTGCATTATTTGTGAAGAAACTCATTTATGGTTACCAGTAAAAAAGAAAATTATACTGTGTAGCTCAAGATGGAGTTTTAAGGAACTTTACATGGTATCAAAGCTCTTCTGAGCAGATCTGAGAGAAAGCAGTAGTATTGGATAGATCGATGGTAGATCTATTGAAGACACAAACCTAGAGTTTCGGATCTAGGGTTTGACAGGTACATTTCATTATGGCCGTACAGTTGAGAGTCGAGGATAGACTCCAGGGGGCTCATAACTTTCCTACATGGAAGAAAGGATCATGAGGATCCTGGATGTTAGTGATGCAGAGGAGCACATTGACTCCAAGAAAGCTGCGCCTGCAGATCCGACAGAGTTGGCTAGGTGGAAGAAGGCGGATTCTAGGGTCATGTTGATTATCTTGGATGGGGTGAACGATCACATTGTTTCTCACCTATGTGGGAAGAAGACTGCATTAGAAATGTGGACAGCTCTGGAAAGCTTTTACCAGAGTAAGAACGAGAACCGGAAGATGGTGCTACAGGAGAGACTACGAAGCACCAAGATGGCCAAGGGTGAAGGAGTGGTGCCTTATCTCACAAGGCTCACACAGATCAGGGATGACCTTGGAGCAGTGGGCTCTAAGACTGAAGATGAGGAGCTAGTTCGGATAGCTCTCAATGGCTTTTCTAAGCCATGGGATGTCTTTGTCAAAGGCGTGGTGGCCTAGGGAGAAGCTCCCTGATTGGCAGAGATTATGGGATGATTTTGTGCAGGAAGAGACCCGTATGGGTCAAGGTTCAGGTTCATCTAGCTGTGCCTCACAAATTGTGGATGAAGAAGCTCTACCCCTTGTAGGGAAGAGCAAGGGTAAGGCAAAGAAGAGGGGTGGTAATAAGAACATTGACATGTTGAAAGTCAAATGTTTTATCTTCCACAAGGTAGGGCACTTTGCCTCCCATTATCTAGATAGGAAGAAGAAGAACAATACCCAGATTGCAGGTTTTGCAGAGGTGGAGTTCAACAAAATTTCGATGAGGACATTTGTTTGATAGCTTGTATGGCAAGCGCCACAGACAAAAAGTATTTGGTACATCGACAGTGGAGCATCTTGTCACATGATAGGATAGAAAAGTTTCTTCAAGAGCTTGGAGGAGGGTGGAGTAAATCTTCACATTGAGTTGGGTGATGATGCGCGGTATCAGGCGTAGGGAGTTGGTACTGTTTCGTTTCAAAGGGAGTCTGGAAAACCCCTCAGTTTTGCTGACGTATTGTATGTTCAGGGGTTGACTAAGAACCTCATATTCGTTTCCTCCCTGGAGGACAAGGGCTTTCAGGTGAAGTTTCGAGATCGAAAGGTGTATATCAGGCCCAAGGGGTCAGATAGGAGTTTGGATCGGGTGGTTGGGATCCGGAGCGAGAATGTGTACAAACTACACTTCGAGTCTACAAAGGCTCTAGTCAGTAGCAACAATAGTCAGGGTAAATTGTGGCATAGGAGGATGGCACACTGACACCATAGAGCACCGAGGCATTTGAGACAGGCAGTTATTGGAGTTCCTTAGGTACAGAAGGAGAAGCATGACCACTGCAAGGGTTGCGCGTTGGGGAAGAACATCAGGAAGCTTTTCCCACATAGTGAGCACAAGTCTAAGGGGACCTTGGACTTGGTGCATTCAGATGTTTGCGAACCCATGGGTGTTCAATTTTTCAGTGGCTACAATTATCGCGTCACTTTTATTGATGTCTATTCTAGGAAAACCTGGATCTATTTCCTGAAGGCCAAGTCATAGGTCTTCGAGCGTTTTCGGGAGTTCAAGACTCTCGTGGAGAACCAGATCGGGAGGAAGATTTGGGTATTGAGGACGGACAACGGGGGTGAGTACACCTCCATTGACTTCTTGCAGTATTGTTCATCGGAGGGGACCAAGAAGGAGGACACTGTTACTCATACCTCGCAGTAGAATGGAGTGGCCGAGAGGAAGAACAAGACATTGTTAGGAGCAGCCAAGGCCATGCTATTTGATCAGGGGTTGCATCTATTCCTATGGGCCGAGGCATACAGGACCGCAGTTTACATTCAGAACTGGTGTCCCCACACAACTTTAGGGAGGAAGACACTCAAGGAGGTCTTCACAGGAACTAGATCAGATGTGAGCAATCTACGCATGTTTGGTAGTGTCTTCTATTGTCACATTCATGATGACACTAGGAAGAAGTTGGACCCTTCTGGTGAGAAGGGGTTACTTGTTGGTTACAACGAGACTTCTAAGACATACAGGGTATATATTCTTGCTCGCAAGAGGATCATTGTGAGCAGGGATGTCCAATTTGATGAGGACAGAGCCTTACGGAGATCTATGGACTTACCAGTAAAGGAGCAACCAACACAGGATTTGGGGGTCAAGTTGGAGGAGCCATAGGTACAGGTACATGTACAAATACAGGGTACAGGTTTTAGTATTCAGAGGGAGTCGGGTGGACAAGATCCTTTGGTCATTGACTTGGAGGATGACCCGCAACAGGAGGAGGATATCCAACAACCGCAATAGGTAGACACTAAGCCATGACCTAAGTGGTTTAGGTCCACAATTCAGGATTCCAGGCAGGTGACTCTTCCATAGAGCTCCATGAGGCAGAGCAAACCACCAGATAGACTTAGCTATATGGCATTGATGATGGAGTTGATTAATTCTGAGCCTTCTAGTTTCGAGGAGTCTGCACAACATGATGTGTGGCAAGAGGCTATGGTTGAGGAGTATGTCTCCATTATGAAAAACCAAGTATGGGAGGTTGTGTTGAGGCCAAAAGGAAAGCTGGTGGTTAGATCCAGGTGGTTCTACAAAGTAAAGCATGCAGCAGACGAAAGCATAGAAAAGTACAAGGTGTGTTTCGTGGCAAAGGGGTATTCACAAAAGGAAGGTATTGACTATGAGGAGACCTTCGCCCCCGTCGCCAGATATTCTTCTATTCAGACTATTATCTCATTAGCAACAGAGATGGGTTGGTGTGTTCATCTGATGGATGCCAAGACTGCCTTCCTCAACGGAGTTATAGAGGAGGAGGTATTCATTGAGCATGTAATGTCCCCTTCCAATTAGGCCTTGAGGCCCAAAACCGCTAACCTATGTGATTCCTGTGGGTTCGAGCGGTTACTGACAGCTAGGGGATCAGCTAAGGACTGATGCCATCCATAGAAGATCTAGGGCATCATCATTAGGTCAAGAAGGGCCACTGGCGCCAAAGGCCACCTTCGTGCATGTCATCCCATCATTATTTAATGATGCATGCACTCTTTAAGTCTCCATCCGCATGCATGCAAGTCAACGTCAAATTAGAAGATAAAGTGACCTAATTAGGTCAAAGATTAGGGTTTTCGCAGTTGAACATTATAAATAAAGGATAAAGCAAAAGGAGACTTCACTTTTGGATTATGATTATTTTGGGAGCTCTTGGATAGCAGCACAGCATGCCGCACAGTAGTTGGGGTTGGAGACAGAGTCTTCAGCTAACGGGATTTCGGCAGTGAAACATCTGTCCTAGTCTTATTTAGGGTAATAAGCCATACAGGTTCACCACTTGTTCTTCATTCATTCATAAGTTATCCAGTATATGGTATAGATCGTTGCAGGGACACGTGTGCAGCCGTAAGGAGGGGGTTTTCAGCCAGAAAGCCCTAATCAGTTGCTGGGCCTTCAGACTCCGAAACTCAGGCACCATTCTCATCATCAGCATCATACTCCGGTACCCGGTGATTATCAGATCCGTCCGTGCAAATCTGGAACAGTTATCAGCAGTTTCGGGATCCCAGGGGCATGAGCAGCTGTCTCACCAAAGCAAGTCACTATCCTGCCTAGAGGTCTCAGAAATCCTGCATGTACAAGGCATTCTCTCCGGCACGGGAAGGCTATCAGTCCTGCAAATCGATAGCTTCATCGGACACCTCCTTCACTGAAAGCGTCACCCTTTTCTGACTGGGGTTCTTGTTGCTGGGGGTTCACCGGAAGCAGAAGAGATCTGCCCATCTCCGATCCAGTTCTCGGTGCTTGCATACTTTCTCCGAAGCAGTCTAGCCGGCTTATCAGTGGTAAGTGTTCATTCTATCTCACAAACCCTAACCCTAATTTTTCCTATAAAATAGGGATTTTTGCATGGCAGTTTGCATGCCCAGTTGTATCAGCATATTTGCTTAGAAATAGAAAATATTGGGATTTGGGATATTTCAGTGGTATCAAGGCTGTTTTCTTGGCCAGCTGTGGGCTTAGGAAATGAAAAGTAGATGAATACAGAAGGAGATCCTTTTGTAACCTATAGGAGGAGGAAGAGTAGATACACAGAAGAATTTGAAGATATCCAACTAGAAGATACCAACTCAGACTTGGAACAAACAGGTATACATTCGGATAGGGGAAAAGGAACGGGAGAAGAAGATGATCGAATGGAGTTTCGCAGCTTGGTCTCTACATTGCAATACTTAGCCAAAGGACAAAAAGATGTCCTCAATGCAATCAATAGATTATCAGCGAAACCAGAAACAGGTCTCAACAGTACACCTCCCTCACCAGTAGATCAGGGATCTACAAGCAACAGTGGAAAGGTAGCGTACACTAACATTCAGAATACTCCGCATATATACACTAGACCTTCTATTAGGCCTACCATGCCTCACTTCTTGGTAGATACAGTAGGGGGCCCGGTCATGCAGGTAGAACCTAGCGAGCCTTTTGGGGCTTTTCTACAGGAGTATAGAGACTTAGGGGATGAGTTTCATGCTGCCATGTCTTTTTCAGATTTTTGCAACATGAAGAGCAGGAATAGGCCCAGGAATTTCCACAAGGGTTTCAATCACAACTATGAGTTGCAGAAGACCTTGGGTAGGTTGACCATCCCAAACTTTGATGGGACTCGCGGAGGATCAGCGAGGATATGGGTTCAGAAGTTGGATACCTATTTCCAACTCAACCCCATGACAGAGACAGACGCCATTAAATTGGCTACGCTTCACCTAGACGGAGAAGCTCACGAATGGTGGTACCACGGATTGGTGACATTGGGTCACAACACCATACATTCCTATGGTGAGTTCACTCAGAAGCTCATAGAGAGGTTTGACAGGAAAGATCCAGAGATACATTTCAGGGAGTTGGCTCAACTCAAGCACACCGGTAGTGTAGAAGCTTTCATTTCAGATTTTCAGAGGCTAGCCGTTATGGTAACAGATGTGTCAGAAAGCAGATTGACCATGTTATTCACTGAGGCCCTCACAGAGCCACTACGGGGATGGGTGAAAGCCTACAAATCCATCACTCTGCAGGATGCCATTAGCAGAGCAAGAGATATT
>LPNX010260880.1:331926-360382 GCA_001517045.1 Pseudotsuga menziesii | reverse complement strand
TTTGAGGGGCATGAACACTTATCCCCCAAAACTGGTCTCATCACAGAGAATGGAGGCAGTGCTCCGACAGGATGATATAGAATGGGCTGCAGAATGTTTGGTCACTTTCAGGAAACCCCCAAAGACCAGCACACAACACCCAAGTGACATTCAAGCCTTGCCACAGAAACATGAAAAGGTTTTTCGGGACCTTCCATTAGGTAGACCACCAGACCGAGGTTTTGAACACATCATCGAGCTAGAGGAGGGAACACAAGCGGTCATCACCACTCCTTACCGGCATCCCAAAAGGTACAAGGATGAGATTGAGAAAACCATCAAAGAATTACTGGAGCTTGGATATATTCGGCCCAGTTCTAGCCCCTTTGCATCCTCAGTAGTACTGGTCAAGAAGAAGGATGGTACACTGCGAATGTGCATCGATTATCGAGCACTTAAAAAAAAGACCATTAAGAACAGGTATCCAATTCCCAGAATTGACGAACTCATGGATGAGCTTCGGGGAGCTCAATACTTCTCCAAGATCGATCTTCGCTCGGGGTACCATCAGATCAGGGTAAGGGACCAGGACATCTCCAAAACAGCTTTCCGCTGTCATTATGGTCACTATGAGTTTTTGGTCATGCCCTTCGGACTTACCAATGCTCTGGCCACTTTCCAGTCATGCATGAACCACACCTTCAGAGCACAGCTACATAAGTTTTTGCTTGTATTCTTTGATGACATCCTGATTTACAGCAAAACTTGGGGAGAACATCTGAAACACCTGGACGAAACATTGAGTATTTTAGAAGAGCATTCGCTATATGCAAAAATGACCTAGTGTGAGTTTGGCATGAAGGAAATGCTGTACTTAGGACACATGATCAATGCAGAAGGAGTACAGGTTGACATGGAGAAAATTCGAGCTATCAGAGATTGGCCTGCACCAAAAACAGTTACAGAGTTGAGAGGGTTCCTAGGTCTGTGCATTTATTACCGTCGGTACGTTAAGGGATTCTCCCAATTTGCAGCACCCCTCACAGATCTCACCAAGAAAGGAGCGTTCACTTGGACAGACTTAGCACAAAAAACTTTCGAGGAGATGAAGGTTATTATGAGTTCTTGTCCAGTTTTAGCATTACCAGACTTCTCACAACCTTTTGTGGTAGAATGTGATGTCTTAGGGGAAGGTTTAGGAGCAGTGTTGATGCAGAATCATCACCCTATTGCATTTGAGAGCCGTAAACTGAATAACTACGAGCGTCATTACTCCATATATGACAAGGAGATGCTGGCCATCTTGCATGCTCTCACAAAATTCAGATAGTACCTGGTGGGCAGTAAGTTCAAAATCAAAACCGATCATAACAGCCTCAAGTATTTCCTGGAGCAGAAGGAATTGAATGAGCGACAGCAGAAATGGGTCAGCAAGGTACAAGCCTATGATTTCGAGATCGAATATGTGAAAGGTAAGACTAATGTAGTAGCTGATGCATTATCCAGGCGTCCAGCCCCATTATCTCTCAGTAGTATATCCACGGATTGGAGGGCACTTCTCTTAGTGGAATACTCCAAAAATAAATTCGCTTGCGAATTATTGGACGGGCAAATTCAGGATGACAGGTACAGGATTGTGGATGATATCATTTATTACAAAGACAGAATATACCTCGTTCCAGAATCCACATTGAGGAAAAAGATAATTCAGGCAGCCCACGATTCTCCTTTATCAGGGCATCAAGGTTTCTTAAAGACCTACAGGCAGATCAGAGAGAGGTTCTCATGGAAGGGCCTCAAGGGGGAGATTATGCAGCATGTCCAGGAATGTAGCATCTGTCAGCAGAACAAGATTGAGAACACCCATCCAGCAGGGTTACTCCAGCCACTGCCAATTCCAGAACAGAAGTGGGAGAGCATCTCCATGGACTTTATTTCAGGCTTGCCCAAGGTCCAAGGGCGAGATTGTTTATATGTAGTAGTTGACAGACTGACCAAGTTTGCACATTTCTTCTCGATATCATCAGACTACTCGGCAGCTCAAGTAGCTGAGTTATTCTTCAGGGAGGTCTTCAGGTTACACGGGTTACCTAAGACCATTGTCAGTGATCGAGATAGCAGATTCACGGGTGCCTTCTGGCAGGAGTTGTTCAGATTGGTGGGGACTGAACTGGCTACTAGTACGAGTTATCATCCCTAGAGTGACGAGCAAACAGAAATAGTCAACAAGTGGATTGAAGGGTATTTAAGGAACTATGTAGCAGGGCAGCAACGAACCTAGATCAAATGGCTACACCTAGGAGAGTATTGCTACAATACTACCTATCACATGTCTATTAGGATGACTCCTTTTAAGGCATTATATGGTTACGAGGCTTTGGACTATGCAGATTTGGCATTTGGAGATAGTAGGGCTCCTAAGGCTAAGGATTGGATACAGGACAGTCAGGACATTCTGAAAATATTGAAGAAGAATTTACAAATAGCCCAGAATCAACAGAAGTTGTATGCCGACAGACATAGGATTGAGCAGAGCTTTGAGGTAGGGGATTTAGTGTACTTAAGGCTCCAGCCTTACATACAGTCCTCACTTAAGAAGAAAGGAGCAGAGAAGTTAAAACCCCGCTTCTATGGACTATACAGAATAACCAGGAAAGTGGGAGAGGTGGCATATGAACTAGAACTTCCACCGGAAAGCAAAATTCACAATGTGTTCCATGTATCTAATCTGAAGAAGACCCTTGGGCAACACATTGCTCCATCCACCGAATTGCCTCCTTTAGATGATGAGGGACTGCTGATACTGATTCCCGAACGGATCATACAGACTAGAGAGAGGAAGCTCAGGAACAGGATAATCAGAGAATACTTGGTTCAATGGAAGGAACTACCGCCAGAGGATGCCACCTGGGAAGGTGAACAGGTATTGCAGCATCCCAGTTTGAAGTTGCTGAAGACAAGCAATCTCAAGCGGGGAGGACTGTAATGTTCCCTTCCAATTAGGCCTTGAGGCCCAAAACCGCTAACCTATGTGATTCCTGTGGGTTCGAGTGGTTACTGACAGCTAGGGGATCAGCTAAGGACTGATGCCATCCATAGAAGATCTAGGGCATCATCATTAGGTCAAGAAGGGCCACTGGGGCCAAAGGCCACCTTCGTGCATGTCATCCCAACATTATTTAATGATGCATGCACTCTTTAAGTCTCCATCCGCATGCATGCAAGTCAACGTCAAATTAGAAGATAAAGTGACCTAATTAGGTCAAAGATTAGGGTTTTCGCAGTTGAACATTATAAATAAAGGATAAAGCAAAAGGAGACTTCACTTTTGGATTATGATTATTTTGGGAGCTCTTGGATAGCAGCACAGCGTGCCGCACAGCAGTTGGGGTTGGAGACGGAGTCTTCAACTAACAGGATTTCGGCAGTGAAACATCTGTCCTAGTCTTATTCAGGGTAAGCCATACAGGTTCACCACTTGTTCTTCATTCATTCATAAGTTATCCAGTATATGGTATAGATCGTTGCAGGGACATGTGTGCAGCCGTAAGGAGGGGGTTTTCAGCCAGAAAGCCCTAATTAGTTGCTGGGCCTTCAGATCTTAGCTTTCCTCCGAAACTCAGGCACCATTCTCATTATCAGCATCATACTCCGGTACCCGGTGATTATCATATCCGTCCGTGCTCATCCGGAGCAGTTATCAGCAGTTTCGGGATCCCAGGGGCGTGAGCACCTGTCTCACCAGAGCAAGTCGCTATCCTGCCTAGAGGTCTCAGAAATCCCGCATGTACCAGGCATTCTCTCCGGCACGAGAAGGCTATCAGTCCTGCAAATCGATAGCTTCATCGGACACCTCCTTCATTGAAAGCGTCACCCTTTTCTTACTGGGGTTCTTGTTGCTGGGGGTTCACCGGAAGCAGAAGAGATCTGCCCATCTCCGATCCAGTTCTCGGTGCTTGCATACTTTCTCCGAAGTAGTCTAGCCGGCTTATTAGTGGTAAGTGTTCATTCTATCTCACAAACCCTAACCCTAATTTTTCCTATAAAATAATGATTTTTGCATGGCAGTTTGCATGCCCAGTTGTATCAGCATATTTGCTTAGAAATAGAAAATATCGGGATTTGGGATATTTCAGAGCAGCCCAAGGGGTTTGAGGCGGAGAACAAGGAGTCGCATGTATGCAGGTTGCAGAGATCTCTCTATGGGGTCAAGAAGGCACCTCAGGCATGGTACTCGAAAATTGACAACTATATGCGGGAAATGGGATTTCAGTGGAGTGAGGCTGACCACAACCTATACTTCTTGTCATGTGAGGTACCTCTCATACTGGTTTTGTATGTAGATGATCTCTTTCTTACAGGAGATGAGAGGTTGATTGACGACTGTAAGTCCCACCTTGCAGTTGGTTTTGACATGAAAGACCTTGGGTTGATGCATTACTTCTTAGGCTTGGAGGTTTGACAGAGAGATGGGTGTCTCTTCATTAGACAAGAAAGTATGCGGTAGAGATCTTGAAGAGATTCAGGATGGAGGATTGCAAGCCCATGTCCATACCTCTAGTTTCCAACTGGAGGAAGATTGATGCATCGGGGTCAGAGGAGTTTGATCCTACATTGCATCGCTAGCTTATCGGATCGCTCATGTATCTGGTCAACACATGGCCAGACATCAACTTTGTAGCAACTCTTTGAGTTAGATCATGGTGAACCCTCGAAGAGTACATTGGACAACTGCGAAGCATGTGCTTCTCTACATCAGAGGTATAATGGAGTACGGGTTGGTTTATGAGCGTAGTGGGGGTGTACAGTTAGCAGGATTCACAGATGTAGATTGGGTAGGATGTGGAGAACACCAAAAGAGCACTTTAGGTTGCTGCTTCAGCATTGGGTCAAGAGTTATCTCTTGGTTCAGCAGGATGTAGAAGTCAGTTGCATTGAGCTCGACAGAGGATGAGTATATGGCAGCCAGTTTGGTTGCATGTGAGGGAATGTGTCTGAGAAAGTTGCTTTCAAGGTTATTAGAGTGTGAGCTAGAGGCTACAGTGGTTAGTTGTGACAATTAGAGTGGCATTAGGCTATCTGAAAATCCACTGTTCCATGACCGGAGCAAACACATAGATATCCGGTATCACTTCCTGAGAAATTGTGTACAGAAATGAACCATTTGGTTGGAGTACATTCAAACAAATGAGCAGGCGGCGGACATTTTCACCAAGGCACTTTGCAGACACAGTTTTGTGAAGTTCAGAGATAAGATGGGATTGTTATCGAATCCTTTCCTCGTTGAGAGGGAGTGTTAGAAAGTGGCAACAAGGAAGGTCTTCTATCATTGGCATGTGTCCTTTCCTGATAGAAGACATAAAACAGGAAGCCAGATTGATCATTGCCTTTATACAAAGTTTAGACTTAAGAAAAGTGCATTATGGAATCTAATTTTAATTTGACTTAATGGAGGCATTTTTATAAAGTTCAAGTGAAATATAATTTAAGTGATAGCTAATCTAATCATGCCCATTGATCTCACCGGAGGAATCATCCATTCATCCATAGTTAGAGTTAGGGTTTTCGCTTGGTCATTGAGTTAAAACGAGATTGATTTGGTGGAGAGAATACACACACATTTGCTTTGGCACACACATTGCCAGAGGGATATTTCTTGCTCATAGCTTTTCAGCCGGAGAGTGAGAGAGAGTAGTTTGCAGAAGAATTTTAGAGAGTGAGATTGAAGATCATCTTCCTGGAGATCGACAAGACAACACAGGCAAATTGCAGAGGCCGTGACTATGACGCATGGCAGCTGTACAGGTGACACAAGATCGTACACGTTGACGTAGGGGCCGTACGCTGACACAGAGGAGGCCGTACGCTGACGCAGGGCCGTACATGCTGACGAAGGGCCAATGCAGTGGCCGTACGATCTTGTTGCGGTTCTTAGTGAGTTTCGGTTGTATGATTTTGCCAGGTTGGCCAACATCGAATTTCTGGATTGTATTGTTCAAAATCTTGCTAATAAAATATCTTCTTAGATTGCTGCACCAGTTTTCCCATCTTGGGTTTTTTGGGGGTTTCCATACCCAAAAATATTGGGGTGATTGTTATTATATATTTTCTCAATATTTATTTTCTGCTGCATTATTTGGGAAGAAACTCATTTGTGGTTAACAGTAAAAAAAAAATACTGTGTAGCTCAAGATTGAGTTTTAAGGAAATTTACAAGAAGGTGCTATGAGCTTGAAAATGAGCCCATCCACGCTAAAAATAGATTGTGGACCACTTTAATTACATTTTGAAATTTTCCATTTAAACCATTAAAAAATGGCTTGATTTTGCGAGAAAATTTAATTTTTTTAGAATTAAAAAAAAACCATAGGGGGACCTAGTACATGTTCATAATGACTCAAAACCATGTCTAACATGCTTATATACATGGACACATGAACTTTAGCAACCTCCTAAGGCCTAACAACCAAGACGACCATTCCAGCTTTGGAGGAGCGGTGAAAAACTCGAAAATTATACATCGCTTATTCAACATTGCATAATTGACAAGGGAAAAAACACCTTGGAATGATCGGATTGATGGCCAAGTCGTAGGAAGCTAAGTTCTTTACAAAAAGTTTGCCATGTTAGAACATTTATTACAACGTCCCCAAGGGATATGAACATGCATTTATTTAAAAAGATGGGACCACAGTTGGTCCTGATGTAACCACAGACTTTTGAGCATTGAGTAAGAACAATTAATTTGTTCTAAGCCTTGGTGGCTCATCGGAAATCCCCTAAGTACAAGTTAGGTGATAACATCTGGCTCCAACTGCGGTATGTGCGTTTATTTGATCTTCAATAAAAAAGAGTGCGCAAGTATCCCATATTCGCTGGTTCCTGCACAAAAACTAAAGTGCATCATCCCCACATATAAATAATTTTGAATGGCAAATGAAGATATAAGCTGCAACTATTATACATTGTTAGTATACATAAAAAATAATGTACAATAAATATGAAACTACAGTACATAAGTAATATACAAAAAGGAAAGTAAAGTACAAAACTAGTACACAAATACTGAAAATAAAGAGAAGGGTTTAGAAAAGCCCTCATAATGCCCCCATAGGCATTAGATATCATCGCTGAAGAATAATTTCAACTGTTGCCCATTCACTGGTAAGAGCAACTTTTCCCCTTTCATGTTGTTAAGCAGAAAATAATTTAATCCAGCAAAATTATAAATGATATAAGGCCCCATCCAGAGGCTATCAAACTTCCCGTTCTTTCTTGGCTTTTCTCTTCGTTTATCCCAGAGGACAATGTCACCAATCTGAAAAGCCCTTGGCTTTGCTGATCCGTCAAAAGTTCTCTTGACCTTATCTTGATTTCTGATACTATGGTTAAGAGCCTTTCTTCGGTTCTCATCCAGCTCAATGATTTGATTGATCCTATTGGGCATGGAATCTTCCTCCATTTCATACTCTGGAAGCATCTTCATGGCAGGTAGCTGAAGGTAGGTGGGCAAAGAGATAGTCAAACGATACACCAGTTCGAAAGGTGTCTTCTCGGTTGCACTTTTCTTAGTTATTTGATCTGCCCAAAGTGCATATTCGACTTTACTATCCCATGACCTCTTATTATTTCTAACTGTTTTATTAAGGACTGTCATTAAGTTTTTATTGCTGGACTCAGCAAGACATTACCTTGCAGGTAATAGTTGGAAGAATGGGATAGGATAAAGCCATATTTGAAACAAAAACTGGTGAATTCTCCAGAGCTAAAAGCTTTGGCATTATCAGTTGTTATTTTGGCTGGAGTACCAAATCTAGCGATGATGTTATTCTCTAGAAAATCCATAACAACTTTATCAGTAGCCTTTTTAGTGGGGATAGCCTCCACCCACTTAGTGAAATAATCAGTAGCTGTTAAAATCCAACAATAACCATTGCTAGAATTATATTTAAATTTATCGATGAAGTCAAGCCCCCATTGCTGAAAAGGGGCTAAAACCACAACTAGTTGCAAAGGTAAGGTTTTCAACCTAGGCTTCCCTATGAACAACTGGCACTGCTATCAATGCCTGACAAATTTATGAACATCTGCAAATAGGGAGGGCCAAGAGTTGCTTAGACTCTTGCTCATTGACACATCTAAGGATTATACCATCTGGATTTCTCCACTGCAAACCTTCTTGATATGCAATATCTGACGACTTTCAATTTTAAGGACATCCTTTTGTGACCTTTGAGATGCTTAGGACATGTAAGGTTTTGCAAAAAGAAGATGATGTTTGAATACCAATGGTGATCTAAACGTTGAAATTCTGGAGGCAAAATAGGTGTTGATAGCTGATTCTGACAAACAATCAACAGTTTAGCCAAATCCTGTCCCTTGATCAGTTTTGTGGGTCTGATGTCTAAGTCATACTCTTGTATCTTAGAAACCCATTTACCTCTTATGCCTAAACAATCTTGCTGACACAAGATATCTTTGACTGCGTCATGGGGTACATATCCAGTTATCTTGGAGTATCCTACATAGGTTCTCAAGTGTTTTAGAGATTTGACTAAGGCATAAGCTTGTTTTTCCATGATGGTATACTTAAGTTCAGAGTCCTACAAGGCTCAACTCATGAAGGCTATAGGTTGTTCAAAACCGTCATTGTTTTTCTAGAGTAATACTCCTGTAATGGTTTCTTTGGAAGCAAAGGAAAAGATCACGAAGTCTTTGGAGTAGTCCGGGCTGAGTAAGACTGGAGACTTGGTGATGGCCTCTTTTATATGTTGAAAAGCTTCTCTACCTTTTGTTGTCCATTCAAACCTATCATCTTTCTTCAAAAGTCTCTACAGTGGTTTCATTAGTTCAACTAGGTTTGGGATAAACCTCCTAATGAAATTTATATGTTCTTTGAAAGATTGAAGAGCTTTAACGTTTTTAGGCAAGGGGATCTTTTTTATGGACTCGATTCTTTGTGGATCAACATTCACTCCATCTTTAGAAATGGTGTGTCCAAAAGCTTTTCTTGATCAATCCCTAGGATAGACTTAGCTGGATTGAGAGAGATACCATACTTCCTACACCTTTCAAATACATGTTTGAGATGACTTATGTTATTTGGTCTTTCTTTTGAGAAAATGGTCAAGTCATCCTTGTAAATCTCGATAATCTTTCCAATCATCTCTTTAAAAGCATAATCCATAACCCTTTGAAAGGTGGCCCAAACGTTTAGTAAACCAAACGATATCCTTAGGTACTCAAAAGTACCCCAAGGAGAGGTAAAAGTAGTCTTATGCCTATTTTCCTTTTGGATCACAACCTGATTGTAGCCTGAAAACCCGTCCAACATGGACATCATGTCGAATACGGTAACTCTCTGAAGGAGAGTCTCCATGCTGGGCAATGGATAGTTGTCATTTTGACATGCTATGTTCATATTTCGGAAATCTATACATATTCTTATACTTCCATTCTTTTTTTTGACAACAACTAGGTTAGAAAACCAAGAGGAGTGCCTTGTTGGTGCAATGATTCCAGCAACCAACATCTTTTCTAACTCTTTCTCAACTATAGGAGCTAACTTAGGGTTGATCTGTCTTAGTATCTGCCGAAATGGCTTAACTTCTTTTATTTCTTGCTTAAGGGGTATGGTGTGCTGAAAGACGTCCTCCCAGTATGCTTTGAGTTTGTCATGTTAAAGATAGTGCAGTTTCAAGACCCATTCTCAGGGACGATGGTACCTTAGTCAGTTAACTAGGGTAGAGTAAGACCTGTTATCCACTAATTTTGCACTTAGTGGATTCCCAGTGAGCTGCCAGTTATCGAACATGATGCATGTTTGTTTCCAGAGTTCAGAAGTTCGGTTTGTTCCAGAGTTAGCTAGTTTTGGCTAGCCTTTTCTATTTTTTGTTGAAATGACCATGCCCCATTGGGGTTGTAATAAAGTGTCTAGTAGGGGGGTCTTGAATGGCTCAATTCCCTTAGACTTAACAATCAAATAGGGTATTCCAAGGAGTTTTTTCCCTTGTCGATTATTTCTTTGGCTTTAGCCGAGTTATAATTGATGAGTTTTTCTCCTGCTACCTCCAAAGCTGGAATACCCAAATTTGGCGGTTAGGCCTTGGGGGGTTATTAGAGTCCAACATTAAAATATGAACCTACTAGACACTATTGGTATGTTCTATGGTCATTTCTTAGGTCTCGTGATGTGTTAAAAAATGTTCGGAAATTTTTTTACAAACGTCCCTGGATTTTTATTTTTTATTTTTGACTATAGAAAAATAATTAAATTTTCAATTAATTAAACTATTTTTCCTATGGTTTAATTGAAAAATTTCAAAATGTAATAATTAAGTGGTCTAGGGGTGGATTTTGGCAAATAAAGACTTATTCTCTAAGCCAAAAACACTCATTTAACCCCTATACACACTTATCCCAAGTTTCGGGTGATTATTTTTCACTTAATTAAATATTTCCTCAAAATCAATAAATGAGGAATATTTAATTAAAATAATCATTTATTTATTAAATGGAGATAAATAAAAAACTCTCCAAAATAAATCAATTTGAATAAAGTAAAGGGCTAATTAGCTCGACAAAAAGCATCTGGGAAGATTCCAATCAAGTCCTAATTGATCTGAGTCAGTATTGGAGTGCCACAGTGAACTTCACGTTGGGATTTGCACCTCTCTCCATGCATGGACGTTTTTCCTTCTTTGGCACGTTTTTATTGGTTGGTGATGTTTCCAAGGTAAGTAGGGTGGGTGCCTTGCCTAGGTGGAGGCCACCTCACCCTAATCACATCTACCAGGCTTTAGTTCAACTCCGAATCAATTGCCGGAGCTTTAGCCAGTTAGGGTTGTGCCCCTTTAATCTCTCCTTGATGCTTGCGCTAGGGTTTATGAGCCCTCTCTTCTCTCTTTTTTGTATAAATAAGAGGCCTTCCTCCTCATTCCAGATGGATGGAAGGAACCTGTTGCTGCCTAATTCACACTTTAAGACACAGGAAAGTCACAACCTGCTATGTGTGTCCTTGGGGGCAAGTGAGAGCTGGGGACCACTGTCACCACAGTCCATAACTCCTCCGTTTAGGCAAGATCCCAACAGAGCCAAGGGGGGTAGTCCCTACAGGAAAACTAAGTTCCAGATTTATTAATTAATTACAAATTAATTAAAGGGATCTTTTATTAAGACTAAAGCTAAGACTTTATAATATCTAAGGAATGACAAGCAGCATGCAAATGCACAGATTTCCTTTAATGACAAGCAGACCTTGAGATAAATAAAGACCAGTGCCTATTACAAATGGAGTCTAAAGGTGGACTACAACTTTATAAACTTACAAATGAATTTGAGATTTAAGTTATAATTAAACTACAGCTTAGGTGTTGTACAACGAGATGAATGAATGATACAATTATAAACAATATGGAACCAAGATTTTAAGCAATATACAGATGATTTATCAATATAAACAAATGAACAAGATTTACAAGATAGCAGAAAGTGCTTTAAGTGAAAATTATTAAACCAACAGTAAATTAAAAAGGAAAGACTTTTAAGTTAAATTACTTGAAGCAGTTAATGAAGGTTAAGCATTCACCACATGAACAATTGCAAAGCTGAAAGTAAATACTTGTAATTGAAAAGTGAAAAGCTTGCAAATAAAATAAGAGTGAAAGTGCTTGTAGTAAAACCTTGAACGGCAAGGCAAAGATAAAAATGGACCAATGTTTGTAGGACGTTTTGCAATGCTTCTTGGTTCGTTTTAGTAAATTTTATTAGAGTTTTTCCTCTTGAAATTTAGTTTTAGAATTGGTGGTGTGACTACCCCAATCTAGTACTTCTCAAGCCAAAGAGGGAATGCTGTTGCGCTCAACAAAGTGGGAGCAAAGCCCACTCGTAGCTCACAGGTCGAACCCCAATGCCCCGGTGCTCAACAAGGAGGACGTCAAAGCGCCTAGAGACCCCCAACGGTCTACTACCCCTTCTAGCTTCCTGAGGTCACTGTTTTTAGTTGACAGGAAAAATGGCTAGATGGATGCCTATTAAACTACGACTCCTTTATCCCTTGTCGTATCTCGCGAGTACCCCGAAGGGTGATAACCGAGTAGAGGAGTAGGAAATAGAGAAGCTTTGTTGGTTAATTTTATGGGTTAATTTTAAGTCTTGGGTGATTAAGATGCAATGTTTATTTTAAAAAAACTATCAACAAGATCAACAAGCGATATCCCTTATGGGAGGTGCTGGTATTCGATCTTGGACTGAAAATTTAAATGTGAAGATTGTAGCAGGAAAATAAAGGTGTTGCTTTAATTACCTAAGCCCCCACTTCTCCTGCTTTTCATAACCAACTTGAAGTCCCTAAAGGGAGATGACAAGTGGATAGAGGATACGCAGGATATATGGGTTGTATGGTTACTTCCTTTAACAGAAAATTAAAGATTACTGAACTTGAAAGAAAACTGTAAAAGTAAAGCCTAACCGCATAGCAATCTCTATGACAGAGATGGTGGTCTGTCACAGAGATAGGTAATTAAAGATTACTGAACTTGAAAGAAAACTGTAAAAGTAAAGCCTAACCGCACAGCAAT
The DNA here is from genome assembly GCA_001517045.1 of Pseudotsuga menziesii. Lineage (NCBI taxonomy): Eukaryota > Viridiplantae > Streptophyta > Pinopsida > Pinales > Pinaceae > Pseudotsuga > Pseudotsuga menziesii. The sequence goes on along the minus strand of LPNX010260880.1, from coordinate 347,825 downwards.
CTCTCTGACAGAGATGGTGGTCTGTCACAGTGATAAAAACTGAGTTTTAAAACCCTTTTTTCCAAAAGTGCGAAAATGAAATCTGAGTTTTTTAAACCAATGGAAAATGTACTCCTTTGCTCTAGTTCCCTGCAAATAAACTTATAAGAGCTGCACAATGTAAACCAAGAGGTGAGCACAATAATAAATTCTACAAAATACTTTGTAAAATTTTACTAATCTACTCACAAATGCAGATAGAAATACTTATATCTACAAGTTTCTCCACAAAATACTTTGTGGAGAGCTATCTAAGTAAATACAAGTACAAATCAAATAAATAAACAACATGTTACCTCACACAAGAAGCATGAAATGTAGACATCGAGACTTCCTCCAAAGATTTACTTGATTAAATGGCCCAACTAGGGCAAAAAATTACAATAGCACAAGAGCTTGAGAAAATAGTGGAGAAATATTCTGGCAGCATAACAATATCATGAGAGAGCATCAGAAATGAGGGAGTGAGACCCTCATTATATAGTTGAGGAAGACCCCAACCCCTTGAATATCAACGGTTGAGATTAGATCTAGATCTAGGTTAAATCTCCACCACTAGATCTAGGTATTTGACTTTACATTCTTCTCAATCAATCTCCACCGTTAGATTAATTTTCAATCACTGGCTTAGAAGCTTGATCCATGTCTTAGGAATTTCAACCCTTAGATCTAGGGTTTTTGACCAAGTGGGGGCCCCTTTTGACTCAAATTTTAATTTTTATTATTTTAATTTTTATCTTTAATTTTATATTTAATTTTTTAATCTTTTATATAATCTTTAATCTTTTATTTTTAATTTTTAATCTTTAATCTTTTATTTTATCTTTTACTTTTTTATTTTTATGTTTTTATTTTTTAATCTTTTAATCTTTTATTTTCAAGTTTTAATCTTATATTTATCTTTAATATTTTATTTTTTGATTTTCTATTAATATTTTATTTTTTAATTTTTTAATTTTTTGATATTTTATTTTAAAATTTCTATGTTTTTATTCTTTTATTTTTTAATTACTATCTTTTATTTTTAAGCTTTAATCTTATATTTTTATTTTTATCTTTTTATTTTTAATGTTTTATTTTTTAATTTTTAACTTTTGATCTTTAATTTTTTAATCTTTTTATTTTATTAAGACAAAAGGGACGCCCCACTTAAGAGATCTTCAGACATTTATTTTGACCATGGAGGGTTTATTTAAATCAAATTTTGGCTATGCTTAGCCATCCCCCAAACTTAATTACCATTTCCTTATTTGATTTTTTCCTTCAAAATCAAATAATTTAAATTTTTGACTTAGGGAAATTAATTAATTCCCTAAGAAAAATAGACCTTGCTTAGCCAAAAATGGTCTATTTCCTTAACCCCTTATCAGAATGACATGGGACTCGAAGCAGTGGTTTAGGGGGTTTCATAGCAATTTACCTTGCATTCATAGCCCCTATTACAAAATGCCAGTGCTTGAGCAATTATATTATTACATCAAAACTTAGTTAATTAACCACCAAGGGATGAAATTAATCAACTAGAAAAAATTAATAAAAATACAACAACATAACGAAACTCCGCAAGACTCTAAACAAATGTCTAGCATGGTCATGAATAACATTTTGAACCCTCAGTCACCCCATGGACTTGACTGTTAGAACGCCCGTCACCACTTTGGAGGATTTTGAATGAAAAACCAAACCAATTAAAATCGTTTAAACAACAAGATTAATTGGAAAGGGAAAAAACACTCAATGAGGGGACTTCCCTAATAACCAGTTTCATGGTGTGGCGTCTATATCATATGACCCACACTAGCACATATAATTACATTAATTTTCCCATGCAGGGGAGCGGACATTTCGTTTTACAAAGGGGCAATTGCCCTGCAGAAATGGAAAAATCCTCAGATTTTTCCAAGGTACAATTTGCACAATTATGTACATCTTCATGTGCATGAAGTTGCCACCTAGTCGAAATAGGTGGGCAACAGAACCTTTGCCTATTTTAATGCTGCTGCTATTTTGAATAATAAAGTTGAAGACTTTGGAGGTCTACCTTGTGCCATTGGATGAATGCTATGCTAATGAGGTGATATTGTATGGTGTAAAGTTGCTTTGGTTCAATTTGTATTGATGTATCTAGCTTAGAGGATCATTCATGATACGTAGAGTAAGCATTTACAGTTAAGCTGCTTGCCCATGATTTGTATTGAAACGATATAGGAGTAACCGACTATATTCAGTTGTATTGAGGTTCTCTTAGTTTTTTCCTTTTCAAACATACTAGATCTAATCAAGTTTTTGCAGGAGCGGTTTTATAGTTTTGCAGGTCACGAGATCCAAAGAAAGCGTGGAACTAAGTTATCTCTTCTCCTTCTTTGACATCCTTTTAGAAGCTAACCTTTGTTGCAGGGACTCCAAAGCTATTAGCAAAGAATCAAGCAAGGGCTTGACTTGTTCCATCCATCTCTCTTCAAACCCAAATTCTCCTTTCTTTCCAGTTACTTTGTTTTAATTTTGCTAATCAAGTAGATTTAGTTCTTTACAGTTTTGCTCATTCAAATCTACTTATCTTAGCATGATTAGATAGATCTAGAAATCCATTCAAAGCTTCATCATTTAACTAGATCTAGGCTTAATGTTTTGGTATCTATAGTTAGTAAATTTTCCAAATTTTTTTAAGTACAATTTTTTTTTTAAATTTTGATTTGGTTTTTGTCCATACCACCATTATATAATCTTGTTTACTTGCTGGTTTTTAGCAGGTTAGAGTAAAAAGAGAGGGAGGTGCTGGCGAAAAATCAAGCTTGGGGCCATCCAAGGCACCCACGATCCATCTACCATTCCCCTCCTTGATTCCCCTTCTTTCCCAAGCAGTTTTTAGGCCTTTTTGACCCTTTATTCAAGGATCGAAAGGCACTCTTTCTTTTTAAGCATTGTAACAAGTTAATAAAGAGCGAGTGGGATAAAGGCTCCCACACCCCACTTCCCCCATTTGGGGGAAGCCTATATTGTCCCTTGTTTTCTGTTTTTTGGCTTTTTTACATGCATAATAATTGTTTAGAGTAGATGAGTCTTTCTGCTTTCATAAAAGAAAAACTTTGTTAGTATAGTTTTATTTCAACATTCTTTGCTTTTATATAATTTGCTAAAAGAAAAAGAAGCAATCCAAAGTCTCTTGAATCTCACTAAAAAGTGGATCAAGAGCACTCTCTGTCGGAGAGGTTTTAATTTTGTCTTAGATTAGTTTTCTTGCTTTTATATAATTTGTTAAAGATAAAAGGAACACAAAATCTCTTGAATCTCACTGAAAGGTGGATCAAGAGTACTCTCTGTCGGAGAGTTCATTTGCTTAATTTATTTCTTTATTTTTAGCAGCTTTTTCTTTTCATAAATCTCTTGAATCTCGCCATAAGGCGGATCAAGAGTGCTCTTTGTCGGAGAGTTGTTACAATGGTTTGTTCTCAATATTAATAAAATCAGAACAAACATCTGTGCTACGTTGTGTATGCTCTACCCTTTTGGGATACCTAGAAGCAGTCGTAGACTTTTTTAATTATCACATTCTAAATCTATTTCAACCATAATAAAATATTCTATAATATCCCAAATACTGATATTCTACCGATTCAATGCAAAATTACTAAATAGTCGGGCATGCAAAACTGCCCTATTAATAGCTGAATTTATTGTTAGGGTTTGCAGGATAGAATGTAACACTTACCACTGATAAGCCGGTTGAAATGCTTCTGAGAGAATATGCATGCATCAAGAGATGATCTGGTGAAGAACTGGTTCTCCCTGCCTCCGGTGATACCCCAACAGCATGAACCCTCAATCAATTAAAGGTGACGTTTTCAGTGAAGGAGGTGTCTGTTGCAGCTGAAAATTTGCAGGAGTGGTAGTCTTCCCGTGCCGGAGAGGATGCCTGACACATGCAAAAGTTCTGAGATCCATAAGTAGGTTAGCGGATTGAATTGGAGGTTTAGCTGCTCACGCCCCCTTGATTCCCAAATTGATGAGAACTGCTCCAGATGAGCAAAACAAGATATGATAATCACTGGGTACTGGAGGATAATATCGATGATGAGAATGGTGCTAGTATTCTGAAGATAAACGAAGATCTGAGGACCCAGTGAATGGTTTGGGGTTTTCCAACTAAAAACCCCATTACGGCTGCACATGTATCCCTGCAAACAATCTCTGATGGATACTGGATAACTGCAATTGGATGAATAAGTTGGAGAGCGGATGGTGAACCTGGATGGTTTACCTCGAATGAGACTAGGGCAGATATTCCACTGCCAAAACCCCGTTAGCTGAAGACGTTGTCTTCAATCCCAGCTGCTGTGTCGCACGCTGTGCTGCTACTTAGGAGCTCCAAAATCAATAATAATCATAAGTAACCTTCTTTGGTCTCATTACCCTCTTAAATAGAATCTCATGAACTTTTAGGGTTTGCATGTCACTTTTAGGGTTTCCACTTTACTTTTTCATGCATGCAATTCTATTTTAATGTTGACTTTTCAACCTAAAGAAACAAGGCTTTTTCCATCTGACTGATGACTTGACGCTGAAGGAATGTCTTGTAGTGCTCTGAGTATCAAATCCATTCAGTCAATTCCCTCTTATGCAGTGTCCGCTTGAACCTAAGGGAATTAAATAGGTTAGCGGGTGTTTGGTATGCTTAATTAGAGGGGGGACATTATAGTCCTCCCCGCTTGAAATTGCTTGTCCTCAAGCAACTGCAAACTAGGATGCTGCAATACCTGTTCTCCTTCCCATGTGGCGTCCTCCATCGGTAATTCCTTCCATTTCACCAGATACTCTCGAATCACCGTGTTTCAGAGCTTCCTTTCTCGTACCTGTAGGATTTGCTCTGGAATTAGTACCGGTAGCCCTTCATCATCTAGAGGAGGTAATTCCGTGGATGGAGCAATGTGTTGTCCTAATGTTTTCTTGAGACTGGACACATGGAATACATTGTGAATCTTGCTTTCTTCCGGCAGTTGTAGCTCATAAGCCACCTCTCCAACCTTCTGAATTACCTTGTAAGGACCATAGAAGCGAGGTTTTAGTTTCTTCGCTCCTTTATGTTTGAGGGAAGATTGCCTGTATGGTTGTAACCATAAATATACCAGATCTCCTACCTCGAAGCTCCTCTCAACCCTGTGTTTGTCTGCGTATAGTTTCTATTGATTTTGTGCTGCCTGTAAACTTTCTTTCAGGATTTTGAGAATATCCTGACTGTCCTGTATCCAATCTTTGGCCTTGGGTGCTCTGCTGTCTCCAAAGGCTAGATCTGCGAAGCTCTGTGCCTCGTAGCCATACAATGCTTTAAAAGGTGTCATCTTGATAGACATGTGGTAGGTGGTATTGTAACAATATTCCCCTAAGTGTAGCCACTTAATCCATGTCCTCTGTTGGCCTGCTACATAATTGCGCAGATACCCTTCAACCCACTTGTTGACAATCTCAGTCTGTCCGTCGCTTTGCGGGTAATAGCTCGTACTGGTAGTGAGTTCTGTCCCTACCAACCTGAATAACTCCTGCCAGAAAGCACTGGTGAATTTACTGTCCCGATCATTGACTATGGTTTTGGGTAACCCGTGTAATTTGAAAAATTCTCTGAAAAATAACTCGACTACCTGGCCTATGGAGTAATTGGATGATATAGCAAAGAAATGGGTGAATTTGGTTAGTCGATCAACCACGACATATAAGCAATCTTGCCCTTGGACCTTGGGCAACCCTGTAATGAAGTCCATGGAGATACTTTCCCACTTCTGTTCTGGAATTGGTAGTGGCTGAAGTAACCTTGCTGGATGGATGTGCTCGACCTTGTTCTGCTGACAAATGCTGCATTCTCGCAGGTGCTGCATAACCTTCCCCTTGAGACCCTTCCATGAGAACCTCTCTCGGATCTGCCTGTAGGTCTTCAAGAAACCCTGATGTCCTGATAATGGAGAGTCATGTGATGCCTGTATGATCTTTTTTTTTAAGGCTGATTCTGGGACGAGGTATATCCTGTTCTTGTAATAGATGATGTCATCAATAATTCTGTACCTGTCATCCTGAACCTGTCCATCCAATAATTCACAAGCAAATTTATTTTTGGAGTACTCTACTAAGAGGAGACCTCCAGTCAGTGGATATACTCATGAGAGATAATGAAGCGGGTCGTCTGGATAATGCATCAGCTACGGTATTGTTCTTACCCTTCACATACTCTATCTCGAAATCGTAAGCTTGCACCTTCCTGACCCATTTTTGTTGGCGCTCATTCAGCTCCTTCTGCTCCAAGAAGTACTTGAGGCTGTTATGATCCGTCTTGATTTTGAACTTGCTACCCAACAGGTACTGTCTGAATTTAGTGAGAGCATGTAAGATGGCTTGCATCTCCTTGTCATATATAGAGTAGTGGCGCTCATAGTTTTTCAGTTTCCTGCTCTCAAATGCAATTGGGTGATGGTTTTGCATCAATACTGCCCCTAGCCCTTCCCTTGATGCATCACATTCTATTACAAATGGTTGTGAGAAGTCTGGTAGTGCTAAAACCGGGCAAGAACTCATGATGACTTTCATCTCCTCAAAGGTTTTCTGTGCTAATTCTGTCCAAATGAAGGCCCCCTTCTTTGTGAGATCAGTGAGTGGTGCGACAAATTTGGAGAAGCCCTTAACATACCTCCGGTAATATGTGCATAGGCCTAAGAAGCCTTTCAGTTTTGTGACTGTTTTTGGCGTGGGCCAATCCCTGATAGCTCGGATTTTTTCCATATGAACCTGTACCCCTTCTGCACTGATGATGTGCCCTAGATACAACATCTCCTTCATGCCAAATTCATACTTAGACATCTTCGTGTAAAGCGAGTGCTCGTCTGGAATGCTTAATACTTCGTCTAAATGTTTCAGATGTTCCTCCCACGTTTTGCTGTAAATCAAAATATCATCAAAGAATACTAGCAAATACTTACGTGACCGAGCTCTGAAAATATGGTTCATGCACGACTGGAAGGTGGCTAGAGCATTGGTGAGTCCAAAAGGCATGACCAAGAACTCATAGTGACCATAGTGGCAATGGAAAGTTGTTTTAGAAATGTCTTGATCCCTTACTCGGATCTGGTGGTACCCTGAGCGAAGATCAATCTTTGAAAAGTATTTGGCACCTCGTAGCTTGTCCATGAGTTCATCAATCCTGGGAATGGGATACCTGTTTTTGATGGTCTTTTTGTTGAGTGCTCTGTAATCGATGGACATCTGTAGTGTGCCATCCTTCTTCTTAACTAAGACCACTGATGATGCAAAGGGACTAGAATTGGGCCGAATATATCCTAGCTCTAGTAATTCCTTGATCGTCTTCTCAATCTCATCTTTGTATCTTTTGGGATGTCGATAAGGAGTGGTGATGACTACTTGTGTCCCCTCCTCCAGCTCAATGATGTGCTCAAATCCCCTGTTTGGCGGTCTACCTGTTGGAAGGTCCTGGAATACCTTTTCGTGCTTCTGCAATAAGGCCTGAATATCTGTTGGGTGTTGGATGTTCTTCTCTGGAGGTTTTCTAAAGGTGACAAAACATTTTGCCGACCATTCTATGTCATCCTGCTTGAGCACTGCCTCCATTCTCTGTGAAGAGATTGGTTTTGGGGGATAAGTGTTCATGTCCCTCAAAACTACTCGTTGCCCATCTGATCCCTGGAATTCCATTTCCATTGCTCGGTAGTCTGTAGTATATTTCGCTATTGAATAAAGCCATTGAACGCCTAATACTACATGTGTATCTGCCACATCCACTATATAAAATGAATCTGTCATCTGGTAGTTGCCTAATGTGACATTCAGTTTTGGAATCCAATAGTTGCACTCCATGCTAGAGTTTTCGGCTACTGCTACAGTAAATCCCTCAAACTTCTCTGTCGGAATACCCCTCTTGGCTACCCAAGCTGCATGAATGAAATTGTGGGTTGCTCCCCCATCAACCAATACTCCCACTTTGTGGCCTTGTACTACTCCCCTGACCTTGAGAGTATGGAATCTAGGTACTCCAGATAGTGTAGCAATAACTCCCTCTAGTGTATCACCCTGGAGTGACTCCTCCTTTGCTGCCCGCAATATTCTGTTGTTTCCTGCTCGTAGTCCTCCCCTTCACACTCTGAATATACCTCTATGTAGTGGGCCTTGGCTTTTCCTATGCACCTGTCATCGAACCCATGGTTCCTGACAAGTAAAACATAATTTCTTCCATCTCAAGTCTTTCCTAGTGTCATCATCTAACCATGTTTTCTTCGAGACTTCCTGTTGGAAAGGTTTCTTGTCCCTGTCCCTAATTGGAAAGCTGGTCTTGAGTGGGAATCTGTTCTTCGGAAGCGAGTCTTGGAGATCTCTGGCTCGGCTAATGGCATTCTGTAGAGTGGGGGGTTTGTAGGCTTTCACCCATCCTCGTAGTGGCTCTATCAGGGCCTTAGTAAACAACATCTTTAGTCTGCTCTCTGACACATCTGTTACCATAACAACTATCCTCTGGAATTCTGAGATAAAGGCCTCGGCGCTACCTGTCTGCCTGAGTTGAGCCAACTCCCTGAAATGTATCTTTGGATCTTTCCTGTCGAACCGCTCCATGAGTTTCTGAGTGAACTCACTATAGGAGTGGATGGTGTTGTGACCCAATGTCACTAGTCCGTGGTACCACCATTCATGGGCCTCTTCGTCCAGGTGGAGTGTAGCCAATTTAATGGCATTTGTCTCTGTCATGGGATTGAGTTGGAAGTAGGCATCCAAATTCTGAACCCATATCCTTGCTGAACCTCCGCGAGTCCCATCAAAGTTTGGGATGGTCAACTTGCCCAAGGTTTTCTGCAACTCATAGTTATGATTGAATCCCTTGTTGACATTCCTAGGCCTGTTCCTACTCTTCATGTTGTAAAAATCCGAAAAAGACATGGCTGCATGAAACTCATCCCCTAAGTCCTTGTATTCCTGCAAGTAGGCCCCAAAGGGTTCGCTAGGCTCTACCTGCTTGACTGGACCTGCTACTGCATCTGCCAAGAAGTGAGGCATAGTAGGCCTGCTAGAAGGTCTATTATATATGTGGGGTGTGTTCTGCATATTGGTGTATGCATGTTTCCCACTACTGCTTGTAGACCCTCTATCTACCGGTGAGAGAGGTGTACTGCTATTACCTGGGTCTGGTTTCGCCGATAATTTGTTGATTGCATTAAGTACGTTCTTTTGCCCTTTGGCTAAGTCTTGCAATGCGCTTACTAGGTTGAGAAACTCCATTCTGTCCTCATCTTCTCCCGTTCCTTTTCCCCTGTCAGAGTGTATACCTGTTAGGTCCATGTCTGAGTTGGTATCTTCTAGTTGGATATCTTCAAAGTCCTCCATGTATCTACTCCTTCTTTTCCTATAGGTTGCAAAAGTGTCCTCTTCTGTATTCATTTACTTCTCATGTTCAAGCCCACATTTGGCAAGGAACATGCTCTGATACCACTGTAATATCCAAAATACTGATATTCGATTGATTCTATGCAAAATTATTGAATAGCCAGGCATGCAAAACTGCGATGCAAAATTGCCCTATATTATAGCTGAATTTAGGGTTAGGGTTTGTAGGATAGAATGTAATAGTTACCATTGATAAGTCGACTGAAATGCTCCTGAGAGGATATGCGTGCATCAAGAGCTGATCTGGCGAAGAACTGGTGCTCCTTGCCTCCGGTGATACCCCAGCAGCATGAACTCTCAATCAACTAAGGGTGATGTTTTCAGTGAAGGACGTGTCTGTTGCAGCTGAAAATTTGCAGGAGTGGTAGTCTTCCCGTGCCAGAGAGGATGCCTGACACATGCAGAAGTTCTGAGATCCCTAAGCAGGCTAGCGAATTGAACTGGAGGTTTAGCTGCTCATGCCCCCCTGATTCCCAAATTGTTGAGAACTGCTCCGGATGAGCAAACCAAGATATGATAATCACCGTGTACTGGAGGATAATATCGATGATGAGAATGATGACAGTATACTGAAGATAAACAGAGATCTAAGGACCCAGTGAATAATTTGAGGTTTTCTACCTAAAAACCCCCTTACGGCTGCACACGTGTCCCTGTAAACAATCTCTGATGGATATTGGATAACTGCAACTAGATGAATAAGTTGAAGAGTGGATGGTGAACTTGGATGGTTTACCCTGAATGAGACTAGGGCAGATATTCCACTGCTGAAACCCCGTTAGTTGAAGACGCCTTCTTCAACCCCAACTGCTATGGCCGCATGCTGTGCTGCTACTCAGGAGCTCCAAAATCAATAATAATCATAAGTAACCTTCTTTGGTCTCGTTACCCTCTTAAATAGAATCTCATGAACTTTTAGGGTTTGCATGTCACTTTTAGGGTTTGCGCTTTACTTTTGCATGCATGCAATTCTATTTTAATGTTGACTTTTAATTCTAAAGAAACAAGGCTTCTTCCATCTGACTGATGACCTGACGCCGAAGGAATGTCCTGTAGTGCTCTAAGTATAAAATCCACTCAGTCAATTCCCTCTTATACAGTACCCACTCGAACCTAAGGGAATTAAATAGGTTAGCGGGTGTTTGGTATGGTTAATTAGAGGGGGGACATTACATATTCTCCCGGGAAAACCAACGAAAATCTGGCATGATTGCTGATTAATCGAAAGTGGGCAAATTCTGCCTGGGAATGCGGGAACCACTGTACCGAGATCTTGGGAGCACAGTTAGGCTACATCCTTGTTGGTGTAGTGTTGAACACCGATTTTGGGACTCTGGACAACCCACATGTTCTCGCACGAAACCACTTAGATTGTTATCCGAACATATCTCCAGTACCGAAAGGTATATCTTGGAGATCCCTTTCCCTTTAATAATCAACTCACCCTTAAAATTTATAGTAAAATTTACCGAGTACACTCGCAAAACTTTCTCGAGCACTCCATTTGGCACTGGTCCTTTTAATTTTATCTATCTAAAGCATTGTTTTTTCTTTTATCTATTTTTTCATATCGTAAATGCTTTAGTTTAAATTGTGCAATTGTCAAATGAGTGTTTATTGCTAATTTTACTTGCAAGTGCTCACTTGGTTCCATTTATTGTAAGCCTTTATAAAAAACTCCTAAAAAACACCCGTCCGCATCACACACTTAAATATCTTTAAAAAATTTTGAGCCTTAGAAACTCTTTGTAGGGACTACCCCCCTTGGCTTCGTTAGTAGTTTGCCTAAACGGAGGAGTCGGGATCAGGTGACAACACCTGACTCTTTGCTTGCCCCCAAGGCCGCACCTCTCCCTCCTCGGGAGACAGGTATTCGAAAGATTTATGTTGACGGTGTGCACATCGGCAGGCAATAAGACCCTAGAAGGTACCCTAGGGATCCTAATAGTCTCCTGGGGTTCTTGGTCCGGGACCAAGCAGGTTGATGCCATGGAAAAGTCCCTAACATATGGTTAGCGCCCCTATATGTCTCTAGGGTATTCTAGTCTAGGACCAGACAGTTTCTTGGACACGATGTCCAAGCAGATCCTACAGGTTGAGATAGAGACTTCCTGGTCTAGGACCAGGCAGATTCTTGGTTTGGGACCAAGCAGTTCCTACAGAAGCATTCTTGATTAGTTAACCAAGTGAATGTTGGTCAAGTAGACCAAGATAATGATGTGTGATGTCCTCTCTCCTAATCAGTTATTGCTAGGTTGTTTCTCAAGGGACTGGCTAACACCTAACCCTTAGGCGCAGTATTGAGGACCAGAGGATCACATCATCCAGTTTGGATCTTCTCCTTATACAGTGATGATAAAAATATAGATGGAACACATGAAACATTGAATCTTGAGAGAGAGAAAAGATTAAAGTCCTTGGTATTGTTGGTCCTTTCAGTAAAAGGGGTTGTTTGTCCGCCTTTATGGTACACCTTTGTCTTGTGGGTATGAGGGTTGTCTTACGTTCTTATTGTGACCCCCTTTGGTTGACCTATGGTCCTTTGTCTTCTACTTGGTCCTAGCACTCCTATTGTGTGTACCTTTCCTAAGTCAACTTTTATTTTATGGCTTTTATTTTGTAAGACCATTATTACCCTATACTAAGTCAACTTTTATTTTGTAAGACCATTGGACCATTGGTATCCTATCCTAAGTCAACCTAGCAATATTTTATGTTATGTTTGGTAACTATCCTAAATCTTAGGGGTTACCTACGAGATCTTTCTACAAGGCTTGTCAAAATTATAAATTAAGTTCTCAACTTCATTCTTGAGAACATCTTGATATGAGAAAAGTTCAGATCTGATCCTTGTCTATTGCCGCTCCTGACAGGCGTGTGTGTGTTAAAGCCCAAAATTAGGCACATCGGCCCGATGGCAACTGCGAAAAGAGCAGCCACTGTCACCACGCTCCTTTCTTCCTCGCTTCAGGTTGGCTCTTCTCCAACTCAAGGGGGGTGTCCTTGGTGTTAAGATCGCTAAGGCAGGAAACAAATCCAGACAGGGTGATTAGAAGAGGCTGCCTTAGCGAAATGGTTGTAGCATAAGAGTACTTGAATGGTTGACGGAAGGAGGGAAGGATCAAACCCCACTAATGGACCAGTGCCGGTATACCTAAAGGGAGAAATGGAATCAAGGGAGAACCCACGAGGGCCTTGTGTCAGAGGGGCAGCTACTAGATCTTTTTCTTCCTAAACGCAGAAGATGCGCTATGCAAACAAAGGAGATGCTACACAACCAAACTTGATAAAATGTAAGCATCAAACCTTTGCATGCACACTCACAAAGGGGAAAAGAAAGCAACTGCTAGGATTTCCACCTTCCAATAGGATGGTAGCATCCACTTATGGTCTTCGACGCAAACATAGAAAGGAAAGGGGGGTCTAGTAACAAACCCACAGTGACACACGTTAATGCCACACACCATAAAGAGCACTCAACTGAAAACCATGAAACCCAAAACAGTAATTTTCTATTAATCTTTGGGGAAAAATCCTCCCAGTTTTTCCATCCCTTACAATGAAAGAGCCATGCTCTTTATAGGCCTCAAAGGCTCTCAAAAACAAATCACAAAAATAATAATAAAAATATAAAATAAAGGTGAAAGTGGATCATAGATCCACTTTTTTCTCCATCAACCTTTACTTAATTAAACTAATTTATTAAAGAAACTCCTACTTAAGCTAAATGCTCCCCTAAGCGAGCATACGTGACTAAAGGTGCCCAATAAAAAAAAATCGAACATAGCTCCAAGCACTTGGCTGCTGATGAACTGTAAGTGAGAAAGTCCAAGCTTCCACGCGGAGAACATACATAAAGGTGGTTGAGTGATGTGTGGATATGCCAGGAGCTCCAACCTAGCCATCGACTTGACTCATCCAACGCTTGAAAACCGTGCCACATGATCTTGTACCAGTTGATAATTTATTTGACTGTCTACTTCCACATAATCCGGGTCCAACCCCACGCGAAAGAAAAACGCTGATTAAATATTTTGCACCGATTTCATGCAATCGACAACAAACCCAAAACGTAACTCCTGCCCAGCATTAGCAACAGAGAATGATTGATACGCAATTGCTCCAAACTCGTATGAAGCTAAACTGCCGCATAAAAATAAATCTCTCCATGCAATCGGCTGCAAAATACCAACTTGAGTTTGAGCTACGGGTTATTAAAAAAAATCGCTTAATTTTCTCTGACATGTAGTTTGCGTAGACAAATGATGATCATCATTCATTAACTAATCGTAAACTACTGCCCACGTGGGTAAAAAAAACCAGTTGTTCCAAGACCCGTCAGCCATCTAAAATGCTAGCAGATCCCATTTGAGAGGTTCCCATTGCTGGCACGATTTCGAGGCATGAAGTGTCATGGACAAAATCTCAAGTTCGGCTTTAGCGGATATAATTGTGTGTTCTTCTGTCAGTGTCTGTCGATGAAGATAAAAAGCGGATCCATAGGCAGAATGCATTAATAATAGGACACCAACATTAATATCCCCAATCATACATAATAGGAAACTAGCATTAATATCATTAAAATCGAATCAACATTGCTACTTGTGGTCAATGAAACCCTGTAAATCGACTCAGATAAGTGGGGCAAAGTACTAGCATATAATCCCTCTTCAAATGAATTTGCCACAATATAGTTTACTTCAGTGGATGCCAAAAATTGTATAGGCTCTGGAAAAGCTTCAGAAGCTTGTGATTTGAATGAAGCAGAATGAATCACACCCATGCAATATCGATGTGAGATATTTCCGATGGTTTCTTTTCTAATGTGAAAGCCATTCAAATTTTCTATAGATAATCCACCACACAAGGGTGCAGGATAATATCTACGGACCTAGGCATAAACTTGCCATTCCATGTCCTTATAGGTGTACGTTGTTGCTCTTCAAAATTCTGCATATGATAACTTGATTGCAACCCGCTGCGTAGCTTTATGATAGTAGTGAGGGATGCTCTTGAAGTGTAATGCTGACATGCCAGTACAAGAATGGGGATCATGTGAATGACTGTATTGTGACCTCAAACACCTCAAGTAAACATGCTACCAAGAAGGTGGTAACACTGTCACTCAACACTCAACTCCTCCGTCTAGGCCAACTCCTAGCGAAGCCAAGGGGGGTGGTCCCTCTAAAATAATGTAAGGCTTTTAAAGCTAAGAAATAAAAGATAAAATTAGTCTAACAGTTGGAAATGAAATACTGAGACAGGACTTCCAATGATTTAGATAACTTCGACAACATATGAAATTTAAAGCATTCACAGCACATTGATTAATTTAAGCAGAAAGTAAAGATTGTTGACCAGTGCCGTGGAGTCAAATAATGTTGTAAAGGGAAATGTTGTGCAAGTGTATCTTGGTCAGTTTTAGTTATTATGGATGAAATGGATTAAGGGAAAAAGGGGATTCCCGATATACTCGAAAGTACTTGGGAATATGTTCGGATTTCGACTAATGTGGCTTTGCACAAGGACACGTGGGATAGATGGAGTCATGTGGGTGTGTCCAACACTACACCAAATGAGGGTGTAGCCTGACAGGGCCTCACGGTCACTTTCTAGTTGTTCTCGCTTCCTTCACAAAATTTGCCCACAAATAGTAAAGTTGGAAAACGTTGAATTTTCGTTATGTTATGGGGATTGATTTTATTAATGGTGAGTGTTGTCTGCCGATTGCACACCAACAACAAAAATCTAATGAAAGCTGTCTCCTCACTTGAGAAAGTGGGAGAGGTGTGGCCTTGGGGGCAAGCACAGAGCCAGGTACTGTCACCTACTCCTAGCTCCTTCGTTTAAGCTAACTCCTAATGAAGCCAAGGGGGGTCGTCCCTAATAAAGAGTTTTCTATGGCTCAATGTGTTTAAGTGTTTTTGATGTTATGATGTGGATGGGTGTTTTTTAGGAGTTTTTGAACGATTACAACTTTATAATAAAATGAGCAATCCATTTTGCAATTACAAAACACAAGATTTGAGACGAACAATACAAAGATGACTTGGAAATTAAAGGCATCCACAGATAGATAATGATTTAAGCAAACATTGGGCACAAATGATCCAGATCAAGGCGATGCATGGAAGTTTAAGACCAATGCCAATATGGTGTCAAAACGTGCTTGTGAATGCTGGAATACAAGTCTCAATAGTAGTGTTTGTAAGATCGTTTTGCAATTGTTCTTGGTTTATTTTATTGTAAATTTTAAAGATGATCTTGCTTAAGGTGTCTAGGAAACCTAACCAAAAATACTTTCATTGGCTCCGTTCGAAGACATGACGGACTTGTCTGGAATCACAAGCTAGGTGTTCAGAAAATTTAACCAGCAAGTGTCCAGATTGGGTTGCCCGGCGCCCACACTTGGAATTTGCTCACTACCTGAGTAT